>JADRCD010237369.1:16618-49919 GCA_019843815.1 Montemys delectorum | reverse complement strand
ATAGATAAGGATTTTACTTCTGTGAAGTGATACCATGAACAAAACCAAGTTATAGAAGAGTTTATTTTGTTATTACATGTCCATATCAAAATTCTACTAAAGGAACTCAGGACACGAACTCAAGTTGTAAGAAACCTAGAGGCAAAAGCTGCTACAAAGGTAATGAAGGGATGCTGCTCACTATCTGACTCAGCCTGCATTCCTATAGTATCCAGAACCACTAATACAGAGGTGGTTATGCCCAAAATTGGCTGGGCCTTTCCATATCAATTACTATTTAAGAACATACCCATACAAACTTGCCTATAGCCTGATCTTATACAGACCTACTTCAGTTTGAAGAACAGATCCTATTAATCTATTAGACTTATAATGTTTGGTTACTAGGGTTAAGTTCTTTTTATTTGCTGTTAGAATTAATTACTATACTGTGAATGTCTAACAGTATCTGACCATCATAGTGTTTTGTCCTGTGGTGTGTGTTTTGTCAATTCTGTTCAGCTGGTTTAGGTTTTCCAAAACACAGCCCTTTGTGTGCAGGTGTAGTCTAGTACTGATACCTAATACTAAATACAATAAGCCATTTCCTTCTTTTTATAAACCTCCCTTATACATGCAGATCTGGAGTTCTGTAAATGTTTTAGGTTTTTCTTTTAGCATTCAACATAAGTAATAAATAAACATGTGATTGTGAATCAGTAATAGAAACTGTGATGAGTAATGTACTCTAGTGAAGACTGAAAGCCAGGCGTCACACAGAAAGGAGTGAATTGTTATGTCTGGGGGGGCTCCTCTAACTTGTATGTGTGAAACAAAAGAATTAAAGTGCCTTGTACACAGACAGAAATGACCATGTACTTCCTCTGTTCAAACATCCAACTGTGAGCTCATTATTTTGCATATTCATTCATCAAACCATGTGTTTATTTTTACTAACTTGTTTAGCTCTTTATATCATAATCCCTGCAGAAAGGTGGTTTAAGCCAAAATATTTTCAAAGGCTTCTGTTAGAAAAATCATGTCATAAATGTCATTCTGCCAGTGTGAATGCAAAAGACAGCTAAATATTTGGACATATTCCATTTGTCAACACAGTCATGTTATACTGGGTTTTCTGTTAATGTTAATTCAGTTTTCATCTAATAGAAAATGCTCTTTTGCATACATATTTATAAGCACAGCAAATTATGCAGATTCTTCATTTAGATGTAAACACTTTTAAGAGAATGAAGATGTTTACTTTCTTAGGAAGAGAGGATGTGTTTGAGACTCAAGCAGCATATTAATACTTCTTAATACTGCTACCTTTTACTCCAACTTAACATGTGACTTAATTTCTGAATGCCCTCATCCATTTTTTTGCCACATCAAGACACTGCACCCAGGTATTTCTTCTTTAGTTTTTAGAGGTGTACTCTATGATCTGAATGGTGTAGTTTCTCTAATATTTTAGAGCGTACCATGTGAAATTGACACCTCCACCATCCTGTACAACATGAATGTGTGTATAGCTCCTTCATACAACAGCTGTCACTCACTTGTTCTTATAACATTATTTTAGTAGGAAGAAATTTGGGGGGTTGATAGAGTAAAATTTTCAGAGTTGCGTGTGTGTTTGTGTATTTTTGTGAATTTGTATACAAGCATATGTGAGTATGTGTGTCAGCATGTATGAAGTTTTCCCACGTGTGTATGTGCATGTAAGTGTGTATGTGTGTGTATGTGTTCTGTTTATGCATCTGTATGCTTTTGTGTGTGTGTGTGTGAGTGTGTGTGTGTATGTGTGTGTATGTGTGTTGGTTTGTGTACGCACATGCACAAATTGTTTTAAAATGCTTTACTTAGAAACAGATATGTAAATTCATTAGGATTTTCTTTACTTTTTTTTTATTTAGCTCTTGTGTATTTGATATATAGTCTCATTCTGTAGCCAAGACTAGCCCTAAGCTCATGTTAACTTTTCTATCTTACCGAATAAATTGCTGGTGTTATAGCTGCTGTTAAGATGCCTGATGGTCCCCCTTGCCCTTGCCTTTGGACTATAAAACATTAAGGTTCTAAAATATTTTTAATAATTCTAACAATAATATTAATAATTATGGTAAATAATAACTCAATGATTTAGAATATCTTTAAATTAGTTGGAGAGTTTTAAGGATTTTCCCTTTCTCCAAAAAAAATCAACATGAGTGGACTAATACTCTCAAAAAATATTTTAATTGGAATGGACCATTCTAGTTGCTAGTATATCTACCAAAATTCTATATAATAAGCAACCAAAGTAGCCAAATTATGACTTTAATATAGCAAATCAAATAATATAGTATACAGTTTCTATGTTGTATAACATCCTGCTTAATATTATAACAAACATGACTCTGAAGATCAGAATATTTTCTGACCACTGAAATATGGAAAGAGAAAAATAGGTTAAGGCTCGGTATAGTGCCACTGCCACAGGAGTTGGCAAATTTACAAAATGTTACTCCTTTGTCTCTAGACAGAAGACTTTGCATCTGCAAAGCAAGTTTCTCTCAGAGACAGTCTTCCCATTTGCTCTGTCTATATTTATATTCTTCATCTTGATATCTATACATACAAGCATATTATTCTGTGGGAATAAGTCATACATAGTAAACTTAAGTAGAATCTTCCAATTAATCATCTTGGGATCAAAATTTAGGTAATGCTATTCTTGATACCCCTATCCTTTTGTCACAAATATACAAATGGAGTAGGGAAAGTCACAAATTCATCTCTACTTTAAAATATGCTGACATGGGAACTCTATCACATATGGATAATTTTATTTTGGATTGTTTAATTTTAAGATTTTCTTCAGTGTGTCTGCAGTATTTTGGTGCAAGTTGAGTGTGCATGTGAATATTCATAAAAATAAGTATATAGGTAAACAAAATCTGTTATATTGCAAAGGTTGCAGAAATAGACACAACATCTTGAATTGGCCATGCGCTACTAATTTTAACACTTAACGGACATTAAAATATTAGATCCTTTTATCTATATCATACCACAACAATGGTACCAAACAAGCACAGCACAGCCATCCAATGCTATTTGTGAGTCTGTATTGATGGAAGCAGAGGATACTTCCCTGGCAGAAATAGCATCAGAAACCTCTGTATCATAAGGTGAGGCTCACTTTCCGGTAGATCTGGATACTTAGCTGCTTCCAAGTGAACCCGTTACACTTAGGGTTGGAAAATGTTAACCTGTTTCAAAGATAAAATTACCACTTTTAGAGTATTAACCTATATCCATTTGCTTGTTTTAGTTCTTTGTATAATCAGTTATTCCTCTCTTGTGGGAAGACATGGACATTCAAGAAACACACACAATTAGTTTCCAGAGCCAAAGAAACCCCATTCAGGAAGACACTGGCATCAACATACATTGGCAAAGCACTCTTCTTTGGAGTAATTGTACATCAGAAAGTATTTCTGTGCCCAGAAGAAGTTAATTACATCCCTCTTCTCTGAGTGACAAAGAGATATAAATGAAGGGTCACAGAGGTTTAAAAATACTGTTTGTGTGGAAAGGTCTGACTGAAAGATGAAAGTCAATGTGATATTGAGGGAAATGTCAAAATCATAAACAGAGCTAATCCTCATCAGACCTAATATATTTAGCAGTTAATAGTTTAGGCAGTCTCCTCCTTTATGATGCTGTAGAAAAGGTTAGTTTCATCTGAGAGGATGTGTTTTATATTTTCCAGTTTCTGGAGCACTTGACACAGAACATCCAGTAGAAAGTTCTAAAGCATTCATGATTGAAACCAGTTGTTACAGTGCAGGAATAGCTGCAAGCAACATCCATCAGGTTTATGCAGCAGTTGACAAACTAGCTTGTAGCTTCTGCCATTCCCTCGTGCTTGCAGAAAATATTTAATCCTATTTGGTGTTAAGCCCCAATGAAAAAATATCCCACACGTTTAAAAATATATTAAAAGATTTTTCCAACTCTCACTCTGCCTCTACATGTTTTGAAACAAAATGTCTTTCTAACTAGACTCATGGGAGAATTTAAAGCCATATTTGCATTTTCTTGTGAGAGAGGACTCCCACTGGCTGTTCTCTCAGGAGTCTGAGTGTGTTATGGAAGAATTCCAGACACAGAAATGATAAAGAAGTCAAGGCTTTCTCAGGACAGTATCGTGGGTTAAGGGAAGGCAGCCACACTGAGGGAATTTTTAGAAAATGTATCATTCATACTACACAGAGACTACAGACAGTAATAACAATAATAATAAAATCACATTCTGGGTAGAAGAAAATTTTAAATATTCATTGGCACTAAATATTTTACACATCTACATGACCTGACATTAGGGTGTCACTTGTTTCTTTTCTTTAGCACAATATCTTCAATATGAGTGCAATTTCCTAAAATATCCAGAAATCCTGCAGCATCTCATTTAAACAATGAGGTTCCAGGAAGCAGGAGAGCGAACTGATGACGCAGAATCAAGTCAGAGATTCTGATATACGTTCCTTATGGGAGAACTGCACAGGGATCCTCCTTACCACCCCACGTCACACAAATGGGTGCTCTTTTGAATTGTTACTGTGAGTAGGCTGGCTTGCAGAAAAATAACCATTCAAGTTTTGCTTTGTTTTGTAGAATTTAGCGTATGTGTTTCCATTCTGGTTGATCTGCTATGTTATTTCTGGTGCATGGGAGAGGTCAGTATAAAACACTGGCCCCTTAACTTTATATGTATTTACTATAAAAAGTGTTATAAAGTAAGACTGCATTATGTCAGTGACCATCTTTGGAAAACAGAATACAATGGCATGAATCACAAGGAAAGAACCAAGACACTATATAGGTGGACTATAGTGAAGCATGATTAGAAAATACCCAGGTACCAGAAGAAGAACAGCCTGAGTCCGCAGCAAATGGGACGTGGAGATCCAGGAAGATCAGAAGTTCAATGCTACACTTACCAGAGTAGTAAGTCTGGGCCAGTTTGGGTTGCAGGAGATTCTGTTTTAAATATCAAAATGATAGAAAAGAAAAATTAGGGAGGTGAGACAGCCAATGTGTCACACAGTACACACTACCAACACACAGGAAAGTAGAGAGCATCACGGAGCTTCACATGTTGTTGTCATTATAGTCTTCTCACTTCCTTTCAAAGACTTTGCAGACTCATTAGTTAGCTGTACTTCCTTATAAATGTGAGTGTGTGTTGGTGGTGTGTACACACAGGAAAGTAGAGAGCGTCATGGAGCTTCACATGTTGTTGTCATTATAGTCTTCTCACTTCCTTTCAAAGACTTTGCAGACTCATTAGTTAGCTGTACTTCCTTATAAATGTGAGTGTGTGTTTGTGTGTGTTTGTGTGTGTGCGTGCTGTTTTAACACAATGGCTTTTGTGACTTTGGCCTTATTTTACTTCTTCTTTCTTTTCTCCCTTTTGAAATATGATCTCACAAGATAGAGCAGATGTGTTTCCATCTTTCAATCTCCATACATCCATCTCTAGAGTACTGGGACTCCAGGCTTTTGCTATCACTTTGCTATCAGGCCTTAGTTACACTATAGTTTTAAAATCATGTTCTATTTGATCAGTTTGGGGAAATGAATAAGTAAAATAATTGCTGAATTCTAATGGAAAAAAATTAAAATTTCATGAAAGCTAAGTTGGAATTTAAGTAGGAACCAGTAGATGAAAATGTAAAGAAATTCTGAATGTGGCAGATAAAGTCAGTTAAAGAATTCACAGTGAGAATTTTTATCTGGGAACTCAATTTTATCCCTAAAGTTTTGCTTAAGAGTTTCCATGTTCTTCTACACTATGAGTTAATACTGCTTTTCCTAGTAGTCTCAATTCTGTTGAGCCTTGCCTTCAGCACTGTGAAATCAATACAGTAGGCAGTTTGTTTTGTGCTCAACACCTGTAGTTTCTTAGTGTGTGATGGTTTGGATTCAGCAGATGCTACTTAACCCAATAGCCACATGGTAGCCTATATTTTCAATATAACATTTTCCACAGCAGCAGGGAACATTAAGCCACTTCTGTGGGAAGTAGTACACTGTCTTTTGTTAGCCATAGGTGTCTGGAAGCCTTGGGTAAGGTTAGATAAAATATTTTTGGTTTTTGTGGGTGCTATAGATGATAGTATTGATCCAATTTATGAATGCCTTGACATTGGGGTGGGATTGCTTTTCTCTCGTGCTGTGATTTTCAAGCTTGTTAGTGACTTCACTCCTGGTGGGAACAGAGAATTTAATCAGCTCATTGACTGTGTAGATACAGGGTTAGGAAAGGGTCTTGTGTGGGATGTGGATTGTTTATATGGAGAAATATGTTTTTTCTACAACCTTGCTTTGATATTTTTTAACCTTAGATTCATTTCTCTCAGTTTGAAGTTTAATAAACTCTAGCTACAGCCTGTACTGAATGCAAAACGACCAAACTTCTGAGACTACAAGAGAAGGAAAGGATGGTGTAGTAGATACAAATTGATTTTCAAGAAAGGAACTTGCAATAGATACTTAGAATGAGAGAGCTCCATCTACGTAATTAATAATGGTGGGATTATATGTGACCCATTTAAAGAGGACCAGGACATTAAAACTAAGGTTACAAACGTCTTGGATTTGAGAAAGAGAGGTGGCATATATCCTACGTAAGTTTGTAACACATGTGATTAATGAACTTCATAAAAGCTGTCAGAGAAGTCTTCCTTCCGACAAGAACTGCTGTTGAAATGTGGAAATATGGTTATAGTAGCATTTCAGATAACTTACTACATAAAGCTTTAGAGGTTTCCTCTTTCCCTCACATAACACCCCCACCCTGTTTTTTTTTTTTTTCTCAGTAGAAATAACTACAGCATTTTGAGGGTTCACAATGTCGTTGTACATTTCTTTCCATTTGGAAACTTTACATTTTGCTTTTCAAAGATCCAAGGACATTTAAAATGACATTGACAATAACAAGGTTGAAAAAAACCCTACCACTTAGAGATACATTCTCTGGGTAACCTCCTTTGAGGACTGACAGAGATGTCCTCTGTTCTTGTTTATTAGTTTAAAAACAAACTCTATAAAACCTTACAGGTTATATCCCAAGGGTGTTCTGTTAAAATCACCAACTTATCCATCATAAAGTTTTGTGTTTTAAATCATACTACTTATACACACAATATTAAGAAACATATAATTTCATTTTTCAATGACTCAGTAATAAGTAATCAGATAAGACACCCATTTCAGAGAGCAAGCTTGTTGGTGACTATTATGAGTACTAACTCCTTATAAAAATTCATGTAAAAGTTACCTCTGTCTCTAGGATTCCGTCAGCTTGAGGTGAAAAAGGAAATATATTTACAATCTATTAATTATCTAATTTTACCAACATAATAAGAAGATAGAGATATTGCTACATATATGATTATTCATAGCACAACAAATCTTGAGTCTGAGGAGACCATGTCTTAGTTCCACAGGAATTCTGCTCTTTTAAACTTAATTGCCTAACTTCTCACCTTGATGATATTATCAATATTTCCAGATTGTACACACATAATTGTAAGCTATCTTTATTATACATTATTTTAAAGATGTCCTTGATGCAACAAGGAAAAACATAAAAAATTAGCAGCCCCATATGCCTTTGGCTTCTAGACAGAGCCTCTCCTATTGGCATCCTGCCTCAGGCACCACATTTGTTATAGAGTGCACAGCTAGCCTTAGAGTCACTCTTGGCATTATATATTGCATTTATTTTTAAATTATTAAATGACACCTGACTTCTCTTGTTTTATATAGAGCAATATTTCTGTCTAAATATTTGCACACTTCAAATTCCTTCTCTTTCCCTAAAACCAGGATAATAATTGATCTCTATATATTTAGAACTTTGCTTTTCCACAATACATGATTATTAATATCATATAGCATTTTACTTCTTTAGATGTCCTTATTACATCTTTATGTTTTTTTCTGTGTTTTGTCTTGCCCTAGTAGCTTTTTTTATCTTTAGTACCAGAAAAGTCTCCACCAGTAGGTTTTTAGTTACTTTTCTATTGTTTTGATAAAACACCATAGCCACGGCAACTTATAAAAGAAAAACATGAATTGATGATGATTTGAATGAGAAAGGCCACCAGAAGCTCATACATACATTTGAAGATATGAACTCCAGTGTGTAGAACTGTTTGGGAAGGGTTTAGGAGTTGTGGCCTAGTTGTACGACATGTACTATAGAAGAGAGAGGACTTTGAGATTTCAAAAGATTTGCGTTTGCGCCATTTCGATAGTGCGTGTGTGTGTGTGTGTGTGTGTGTGTGTGTGTGTCTGTCTGTCTGTCTGTCTGTCTCTCTCTCTCTCTCTCTGTGTGTGTGTGTGTGTGTGTGTGTGTGTGTGTGTGTGTGTGAGACTATATGTCTGAGTATCCTTTATTTTCAATCAAAATGTGAGCTTTTAGATGTTGTTCCAGCGGTTCAGGCTGTAGTCATGGATTCTAGCTCTCTGAAACTATAAACCAATTAAACTCTTTATTTTATTAGTTATCTTAATAATTATGCCTTTTTGTAGTTGTGAAAGAGTAACTGAACCAATTAGGCTTACAAAGGGTTTGAGTGCATGATGTGTGCAGGAACAAGAGCTTACAAGCAAATTGCAAGCAGGATGTAGAAAGCATGGTAGGTTTGACAAGAGAGTTCATGTGTGTGTGATTTATCTTTTTGTTTTTTATTAGATTTTTTTTGTTTTTTTTGTTTTTGTTTTTGTTTTGTTTTTGTTTTTCATTTTCGAGACAGGGTTTCTGTGTATCCCTGGCTGTCCTGGAACTCACTTTGTAGACCAGGCTGGCCTTGAATTCAAAAATCAACCTGTCTCTTCCTCCCAAGTGCTGGGATTAAAGGCATGTGCCACCATTGCCTGGCTAGATTTTTCCTTATTTACATTTCAAATGTTTTCCCCTTTCCTGATATCCCCTCCCAAAACCCCCTACCCTATCACTCCCCCCCCTTCTCACCAACCCACCCACTCCTACTCCTACTTCTCTGTCCTGGCATTCCCCTACACTGAGGAATCAAACCCCTCAGGCCCAAGGGCCTCCCCTCCCATTGATGATCAACAAGTCCATCCTCTGCTACATATGCTGCTGGAGTCATGGGTCCCTCCATGTGTACTCTTTGGTTGGTGGTTTAGTCCCTGGTAACTCTGGGGATATTGGTTGGTTCATATTGTTCCTCCTATGGGGCTGCAAACCCCTTCAACTCCTTGGGTCCTTTCTCTAGCTCCTTCATTGGGGGCCCTGTGATCAGTCCAATGGATGGCTGTGAGCATCCATCTCTGTATTTGTCAGGCAATGGCAGAGCCTCTCAGGAGACAGCTATATCAGACTTCTGTAAGCAAACACTTGTTGGCATCCACAATAGTGTCTGGGTTTGGTGACTATATTTGGGATGGATCCCCAGGTGGGGCAGTCTCTGGATGGCCTTTCCTTCAGTCTCTGCTCCATAATTTGTTGACAAGAGACTTTTTAAAGCATCAAAACCAACCTTCTTGACACATCTACAAATATACTTCTTAATCCTTCTTAAAATGGGGTCAACTACTCAAATATATGAACCTATGGTGACAATTCTCATTCAAACACTACACTAAAGAAAAAAGAAAGAAAAAAAAAAAAAGAAAATAAAAAACAAAAAACAAAAATACCACATTAAATAGCCTCAACCTCACTTATCCATCTACAAATAACCACATTTGTATTTGGGCAAATTTGTATATAAAATACTTATATTAAGATGGTTTTTATGTAGACATGCATTTTTAACTATCAAATAGAACAAATGGTGGATTGAATATTGGGAGTGTGTAGTTTTAAAGGAATATGGGAAACTTTTCTCTGAAATGTTTGAGTAATTTTGTATTCCCAAGATTTATGCATGAAAGTTTCTGTAGCTCATCATGTTTGGGCATTGCCATGTTTATATTGTGGTCATTATAGTAGGCATGTAATTTTATGTCATTACTGTTTCAATTTTCAATTACACATAGACAAACAATATGCAGTATCTTTTCATATGCTGCTTACCATATGTGTATCTTTTTTGGTGTGTCTATCCAGGTGTTTCCATGATTTGTAATCAGTTGTTTCTTCTCATTTAGTTTTGAATTGTGGTTTTACTTCATATAATTTTAGTAAATGCATCAATATATCTTTTAATTTTTTTTTTTTACCATTTGTGTTCTTCTTTTCATTCTCTTAAAATTATCTTTCAAAGCCAGTTTTTCATTTTAAGTCCTGTTGAATAATACCTTTCATGGATTATATACCTTATGTTGTAACTTTAAAGTTATCTCCAAATGCAAGTTCAATATTTCCCTTATCTTTTAGAATTCTTGAACATTTAGTTTATGATTTATAAAGTGTCATGACTATGAGTTCATCTACATGTCTAGTTTCTAAATAGACACACATCTGCTACAAGGCAATCTTCAGAGTTTTGGGATAGACATATGATTAATTATTATATGTAAAATGAAACAGTGTAAGAATAAGTTAATTTTTCTTATTCCCTTCCACATATGCTACTTAAATTCTTACCTGTACGGTACTATACAAATATCATAAAGATAGTTTTTTATTTTTATGGAATGACTGTAATTTCCTCAAATGCTGGAAACTCAACACTTTTCTCTTACCTAAGTGAGGATAGATATATGACTGAACGATTTTTTTTATTCTATTGTATTTAACAGTTGAAATGACAACATTTTATATAACATTAATTATATCACTTAAGGTACTATTCCAGGTTTGAATAGTTACATTTACTTTTGCAGAATCCTATTGAGCTTCAGCAACTGAGCAAATACTATGAATTTAAATGTGAAAAAGTAAACCAGTAATAACTATTTTAATTTAAATCGATGTAAATGAATGTAATTAGAAAACATTGTCTAAAAAAAGTAGTATCGCTTTTTCTCTCTTAATAAGCTACTTTTGTGAAGATAATTTCTTCACAAAGAACATCAAAGTTTAGGTCTGAAGGTATTACTGATATGTAAATTACAGATATGGTGTTATATTGTCTTGGTATGTAACAAAATAGATGTTAGATAGTGATAGGAAGATAAGTAGAAAGGAGAGAGATGAATAGGTATGTAAGGGGGTAGGTCAGTAGGTAGTGGATAGATAGATAGATAGGTAGAGGGATAGAAAATATAATCATAAAAGCATATTTTCAAGAAAGCTAATATTATTCCATTTATAAGGAAAAAGGCTCCTACTTTTCAGTTGAGTTGGAAATTCTCAGGGCAGGGTCCTCATGAAATAGGATCTCAAACACTCAGCTCCATCTGCATCACAATATAATATAATATAATATAATATAATATATATTATATTATATTATATATATAATATTTATGAGTTTGTCTTTTTCTTAAATATTTTGCAGTGAGAATTTAAATGCTGTTTGAATAACTGGTGGATATGTAGAGCAATTTTGACACTATGATAATTTCTTTAAGTCTTTGTATGTACTCTGTGTGGATGTGAATTTTCTATGTACTAAAGTCCTAACATTTCTATGTGTGCCATGTGACTACAGAAAAAAATATGTAATTTATGTTGCTTAATCCATTGATATGCTGCAGTTTAAGTAAAACTGTAATATATTTAATGCAGATAGTATTTTAATATAACTAAAGGTCATGATATTTTATCATATCAAAAAAGCAAATTTAGGTATCAACTATAACATCTATTTTTGACCATATTTGTGAAAATGGCACTGCTTCATGTAATTAGTAACTTATTGAAACATGATGAGTTAATTTCATTAATTAACATTTTATTGGAGTATGATCAATATGAGCTAGCAATACTTTTTCTGAAAAAAAAAATGACCCTAGCTTCACTAGAAATGTTAAGGTATGTCTTCTAAGATGTTTAGTAGGGCATACTTAGATTAAAACAAAACAAAAACACTTGCTTCACAACTACAACTACTTTTGAATTATCTTAGCCAGCTCCAGGTGAATTTTCCATAGCCTTCAAGGACACAATGTCACAGTCAACTGTACATGTTGTGCTAAAAGTCAGCATCATTGAGCCTGAAACTCTGCCATCTTTCTTTTGT
Source organism: Montemys delectorum (assembly GCA_019843815.1). Taxonomy (NCBI): domain Eukaryota; kingdom Metazoa; phylum Chordata; class Mammalia; order Rodentia; family Muridae; genus Montemys; species Montemys delectorum. The sequence continues at coordinate 37,788 of JADRCD010237369.1, read as the reverse complement.
GAAGTTGACCTTGCTCTTGCAAAGGTGACAGGGATGGGGAGGGCTGTGGAAAAGCATCCAAAATTTGGAATACTTCATAGCTCAGCAGCTCATTGAAGACATTAAGGTCAGACCAGATGCCAAATAACCTGGCAGACTTGGAATGAGTAGCAGGACAGCTACCAAGAGAACACTGGAAGTTCACAATGTCACTGTATCAGCTGAGAAGCAGGGTAACTACTAACAATCTGTTTTAATTATTTGGCTGATATTAGGAATGAGAAAAAACTCTTACTTTTGCCTCTCAAGACGTTGTAGGGATGTATGATGTGTCAATAAAAATGGATTATTCCAGAGTCCTCGAATAGTTAATGAGACCACTTCTAATATGAGTCACATTACTGATGTGTTAGCAAGAATCTCAGGTCCAGAGGGCAGGTTCTAAGCAGAGATATTGAAAGATGTTCACTAGATTCCTGTACTGCCTGCTGAGGTATGAGTTCTAACAAGGAAGTTAAGTTCAGTAATTGACATAAAAGTCACATAAATCAAAAAGAATCCATTTCATCTTTATTTAAATTTAAAAACTGTACTATTAGAGAATCTATAAAAGATAATTAAATGGGTGCTGTGATGTCTATAGTTGAGTACTTTAAATATACAATATGGAAAATTTGAATTCATAATTTTTCCCCATTTGTAATAAGTACTGGAAATTAGGTGTTAGTTAAGTATCTAGTTCCAAGAAATGAGAGTAAAGAATCCTATTACGCTAATCTGTCCTAATACACACACACACACACACACACACACACACACGCACACGCACACGCACACGCACAGGCACACGCACACGCACACGCACACGCACACGTACACGTACACATTTCTTTTTCCGAGATGGGGCTTCTCTGTGTAGCAGCAACCCTGGCTGTCCTGGAACTCACTATGCAGATCAGGCACAGCTGGAACTCAGTAATCCACCACTCCCTGCTTTCTAAATGCTGGAGTCATGTGTGACCATCTCTAAGCTACCTTATTCTCATTCCTCTAAATATGTTTTCATTCTTTTTGCTTCACATCAAACAGATGAACTTAATGCAATTATAAGAGGCCCTGTCCAATGTTCTGTTTTTCATCAGTAAAACATTAGATAAAACAAAATATTTAAATTTACTAAAAATTTTTGAGTATAATAATCTTGGCATTTTTTCAAATACAAATCCTGATGTGCTATAAAAAAAAAAAAGTTCACTGTACAATGGTCTGACTGTTTTGTACTCTGGGGGAGCACATGGCATTAGAATTGAACAAATGAGAAATATACCATTTTTATTAAAAGGTTAATGAAATTCTTTCTGACTTTTTGGAGGAAAGTTCAGTTTGGGAAATTGCCAATGTCTGGAAACTCTTCCAGGTAACCAGAATGGTAGCTGTCCCTTTACAAGTGAAGACTAGAGCCAAGATGTCAACTGAGAAGGAACCTTCATTTAAAATGAAATGAATGATAAAATGACATGTAGGAAAGGAGAAGCTCTGGTCAATAAAGATCTGACACATCGACTGTATCAATGGTTCAGTGTACTTGCATTTTGTGAACCTCATTTCACCTTAAATGAGTATTTATCCATTCAAAATAAGCGAATACAAAATCAGATAGTTTTTCTTAATTCATTTAGATAACCTCTTTGGGAGAATAATGCACATTATCATTTCCTTCTTGTGTCTACTTTGTCAAGAATGAACTTCTAGGGAGAAATGCCTTTCTCACTTTCTTTCTTTCTATCTGTCTTTCTTTCTATCTGTCTTTCTTTCTTTCTCCTTTCTCTTTCTTTCTTTCTTTCTTTCTTTCTTCCTTCCTTCCTTCCTTTCTTTCTTTCTTTCTTTCTTTCTTTCTTTTCTTTTGCTTGTATTTAGATATTTTTCATTATGTTGGTAAGTTAAAATTGAGAGAGCCAGCCAGTCATGCCTATTTCAATTAGGTTGTTTGAACAATGATATATTTAAGAGTGGATAGTGGAAAAGAAACGTACGTGCCAGAAACTACCAATTTGCCCCTCTTTGTTGCAGACATTGTATGAATAAATAACACATACTGACCTCAATACACATTCGTTAGCAGCAGAAATAGTAGGATGAAATATGGGAGGCAATTATCATCAACCTTCGTCATACTAAAGGGAAAATAGAAGGCCGATAGATATTTCTTTCCAACTTTGGGTACCAACAGAGCACCTATGTGTTAAAAGTTTTGTACAAAAAGAAGATGACAAAATATTATATATTAAAAGAAATCAATTACATTTTTCTGACATGATAATATCTGGCAAACATAACAATGACTCTTCATGCTAAAGAGGCCCAAACCTGCATTAGCTGTTCAGTCTGTACATCTGGATGCTTCTACAGAGCCAATCTGCCACTAAAGGTAGTGAGGATTCCTGGGGAGCCATTGCTCTTCAGTCCACCTTGGAAGGTGAAAATCTTCGAGTTCCAGTATTTATGAAGGTTCAGAACATCAAAGGTAGCTACAGGATTTATTCTCAGAACATGCTTCCCTGAAACCAAGCAGAAACATTATAAAAATTAACTGGTCTCCTGATATATGTTGTTGCTTTGGGAGATAAATTGAAGAAGCCATAGGTATAAGGTGGTCACAAAGCAGCATTTTTACTTTGGTGGCTGTGTTGTGGAGGCATGCTTTGGTTTTCCAGGAAAGGAGGCAGTAATTATGGCTGCTTTAAAAACAAGTAACCAAAATAAATAATTGAACAACAAATGAATAAAGTGATAGGAGAAAGGTTGAGGGGTCTAAAGTTGGCTGAGGCACCCAAGCATGTTCCCAGGTTTTCTTTCAGTTTGAATACTTGGTTGGTATATGTGGACAACTAAAGCAAACAAACAAGCCAAAAATCAAAAGAGAAGCCGTGGGCAGGTGACCGTAGTGTGGTGGAGGAAGTCTGGCAAGGTTGGTCGAGGTGGTCCTTTTCAGTGGCCTGCACTTACAGGAATGTGGAGGTGACAGTGACCTGGGTAAACTGATTCTGCCAGCAGTATGCTGTAGCACTGCACCAAGGGTACAATATTCAAAAGCAGTGGAGCACGGGTGGGTGTCAGGAAGAGAACCGTAACTAGAGGGGAAAACCTCAGAACCTTTAAATGCTTCAGGGCTGAGTTTGTATATTGTGATTTTATCCATGCAGGCAAGACTGGTCAGGATCGAAGCCTACTGATCCTAGGCTTTCTCATCTAGTGGTTTGATCACATGCTTCCACATCTGTTTGTACTAATGAGTCCCTTCATTTGGGGAGGTGTGAGAAGTTCTGTAACCACCTGGAGTCCCATGACTCTGTTCAACTATTTGAGGCAGGTTATAGCCCTTGAATTTAGACAGGATAATTGGGAATTAATTGGGATTCATCTCCTGAGAGCCTGGACTTATAATAATGATAGCATGGATGTGGCCCAATTACATCAGCCACATCCCAGCGAAGGAAAGGCTATGATTAATCAGCTTCTGCTAACATTGCACAAACAATCCTTGAGGAGAATCAAGGTGTCTATCCCTTTATCCTGTTAAAATATTCCGTGCTTGCATTGGGCACAATGGCTACTATGAATTTGTTCTTTCTTATTACCCTTCCATCTGGTGTTTTAGCATTGTAGTGAACTGTCCCTATACTGAGCCTGAAGATCTGTCATGAACATCTAAGAAATAAGAAAGAGATATGTCCTCAGTATCAAACCCTGAGGGAGTCATGGACCATACAACCCCAAACCCATGGGAAACAGCTAAGCCTTTTTAACCACGGTGAAGCTCTGAGGGATGACAAAGCCAAAATCTTGTACTGATACAGAAAATGTCCACCATAGTTTCCCCAACCTTAAATATACAGTCTGAAGATCTTCTACTACAGAGACTGCTTCTACTGGGTTTAGCTAAACTGGCCCTGGTACTCAGCTGTACACCATAAACCCTGTCTTTTATTTGAATGTAATAACCACGCCTTCTTGTTCAGTTGTATGTAATAACCTGACCTCTGACAACCCTATCCACCTGGTACATGTATGTTATTTTTTCATTCCCTTTTGCCCCTAGTCATGCCCAAGTCATTACAAAGGACTCAGCAATAAAGTATACCTGTTAAGAAGTAAAAATATTTCCACATATACAATATTTTATATAATAAATCTATATCGTTAAATCCATGAAATGTAGTTTCAGTAAATGACTATTGTAAATTAAAACTGACCTTTAAAAGGGGAGTATGTCAATCTACAGCAATGAATGTCACACCCTTTTCTGATGCCTGATAGTTGAGTCCTTCCTAGTTTAGCTACACGGGGAGAATGGGCCTAGAGAAGGCAATTTCATTATCGTTTACATTTTCTATTAAACTGAATTTTTCATATGAAATCTATACAATTTTTTATTGGATATCTTTTCAAATTTTATCCCCTTTCTCAGTTTCCTTCCCTCCTAGAAACAACCTATCACATCCTCCCTCCTCCTGCTTCAATGAGGGTGTTCCTCCACCCACCCTTTATTTCATCTTTTAAAGCAATAAAAGGTGGCAGCTTGATTAAATTAAAACTTACAACTAAGGACAGATACTACTTTACCTGGCCTTAGTACTTGATGGCAGCTATACTCTGTCATTATGGCTTGAAGATTTACATGGGAATAGCTGCCTCAACTATTACCAAGTCTCATTCCAGGAACAAAATCGTAAGAGCTTACTTGAGAACAGATCTCATATATGGTCTCCATTCTACATCTTTTTCATTTTCTTTTCTCTTTAATTGCTCTCCCTACTAAAATATCTATTGTAAGGTTAAATTCAGCTTCTTATTTCACACAGAATCCATTATAAGCACAATTCGCTCACCGTAGTAAAAACCATTTTCAATTGGAGATAAATAATGTATTTTTATGACTTGAAGAATTATGATAAATATTAATTTTGTAAGTTAATTGATAATTGAGATATACAACCATTGAGCCAAAATTTAAGAATATCTGAGATACATCCTGGTTTTGATCATTCTGTCTACATGTATTAAATATTTTCAAACATTACAAAGTTATGCCAACACACTCTAGTGTTGGGAAGGCATATGAGTAATAAGCATAGTAATCTGACCATATTATAGCCGCAAGGCATAATTTCTCCTTTATCTTCTTTCTGTTCTCTCATATTTATTAAAAGCTGCAAGAAGACAGTCTATAGCAACCACATTTTACTAGAAAATAGCCTAATTTGGGCATCTGAGCTTGTCACTGATAAGTTTATTCACCCCCCAATATAGAAATAAGTTACACATGTACTCTGCTGCCTAAAGCTTTATTGCTTAAAAAGACTACATAAAATTATATAGATTTCATATGAAAATTTAGTACAATAGAAAATATAAATAATAATGAAACTGTCTTGATAACAGGATGGTCTTTTCTCCAGGCTGCAGGAATTGTTCATTTACATCACTGACCTTAACTGAAATATCTTGAATGTACACATCTCTAAATGTAGGACCTTTGAGTAATTCTAGGCTATTCCTATGTACCTTAAAAGCTTTCCTTTCTCTCTCCATTACTGAATCCCAAGGTACTGCCATATTTTTGAAATATCTTTTTGAAATATCCTACTCCTCTGTTTGAAGACAATTATCTAGGACTGCCATAACTGAACAACATAAAACAACAGATATGTGTTTATGTAGAATTTGGATACTGGAAGTCTGCACTCAGGCAATAAGCCAATGCTTCCATGCCTGTCTCCTAGATTTGGTCAAAGTAGTCACTGTTCATGGTTTCTTGGCATGTAGAAATTGGGTGGATTGCTCCAATTTCTGCCTGACTACATGTGGCAAGTTATCTGTATGTATTTATACTGTTTCTCTTGTGTATGTCTGTTTTATTCTGTTTCCTTGTTCATTAGAAAAGCGAAATAAAGGGCTGACCTTTAATAACTTCATGTTATATGATTATATGATCAATGACCATATTTCACAGTAGGGTCCCACATGCAAGTACCACTATTAGGGTTTCAGCAATTTAGGGTGAATACATATTAAATAGATACTTTGGTAGCTCAATAAATTATTTAGTGTATTAGGACACACACACACACACACACACACACACACATACACACAGTACCTTTACTTTGAATCTTTTTTCTGTTTTGTTTTTTGACCAGAAATAGTGTTGTGGGTTTCCCAAAGTATGTTCTCTGAGATATTAATCTGATAAGACACATTTTATAAGAAATGTTCTGTAATCATACTTCACCATATAGGAGGTCTAACAAGAACTCCAGCAATTCCTAAATTCTCAATCTGGCCAACCTATTTTTCCAAACTATTTGAAACATTCTGACATTGAAGCCCTTGTCTATAATACTAGCAATTTGACATACAAACAGGGCTTCAAGAAACAGCCTCAGGTACATAGTGGGCTTGCAGCTGGCCCACAAGATGTATATTTAAAAAACATGAACTTTTTCATAGTTGGTGATTCTCAAACCAATTTAAGAAAGATAACTAAAATACAAAACACAGTTACTCTTATGTGATTTTTATTGAGGGTTGATTTCTTCGCCATTCTCCAGAAACACCAGAGCTGTAGAAAAGAATTATTAAAATTTCTTTTTTAAGTTCTTCTAGATTAACAATTAAAAATTAATAAGTAACCAATAAAATTTGAGAATACATGTACAGGTGTAAAAGCAAAGGCTCATTAAGAGCCAGTACAGGATTATTACAGTACTTTTTTTCCTTCTTGCACACAATAACACAAGTTTCAGGTCAGTTCAGGGTCACTTTTCTTCACAGGTCTTAGTAGGACAGACTACTTCAGTAACCCCTGCATACGAACTGGGCCAGCTGGGGAGAAAAGAAGGTGAATAGATGTGGGAAGATGAGACAAAACTCATGAAAATAACTGGAAATGGCCACAATTCCAAGACAAGCACACGAAGGCAGTAGGATTTCTCAATGTGAAAATCCTTGATGTTAGTGCTGAAGGTTCCCTTCAATTCCCCTACTGATTTCTGGGAACTATGTACCAGGCAGGAACTTCACTGGTTTGTTTCCAGGCACTGCACTGATGTTCCTATTGTTTACTGCCTAGCTGAAAAAACTATCTACCCATCACTATTAAAAAGACTACTCTCTGAAAGATCCAACAAGCAGCTGAAAGAGTTAGATGTGACGTTTTCACCCAACCAATGGACAGAAGCTGCTGACCCCTGTGGTTGAATTAGGGAAAGGCTGCAAGAAGCTGAGGAGAAGGGCAATCCTGTAGGAGGACCAGCGGTCTCAGTTAATCTGGACCCCAGAGATCTCTCAAACACTGGACCACCAAACAGACAGCATACACCAGCTGATATGAGGCCCCCAACACACATACAGTAGAGGGCTGCAGGGTCTGTGTTCATTCAGAGATTATGCAATTAACCCTCAAGAGACTGGAGGCCCCTAGGAATTTAGAGCTCAGGTGGGGTGGGGGGTGGGGGCATCAATGTGGAGACATGGTGGGTGGGGAGGAGGTGTGGGGTGCAGAGCAGTCAGAGGATGGAGGGGGGTAGGGAATGGAATATGGAGTTTACAAAATAAATTAATTTATAAAATAAAAAAATAAAATAAATAAATATAAATAAATAGAGAGATAAATCAGGCTATAAGAAAAAGTGGCTTATTTTGGCTAACTGTTTTGGATTGTCCAGTTTGTGACAGACTGATTGCCCCTGCTGCTTTCGGGCCCAGAGTGGAGTACTAAGGCATGGTCAATTTACTCAATTTCCTAACTTAGGCTAGAGAATTAAACATAATAATGTTAATAATGAAATAAACGTAAGTTTAAAGAGAGGCTCTACATTCTCCTTCAAGGATACCCTCTAGTACTTGAAGATTAGATTCTGCCTCTCAAAGATGATGCTACTTATTAAGAGGCCTACATTGAGACTCAAAACTTTACATGGGGGTAAGTGGGGAAGTAGACCAATAAAAATGATAACGCTTGATGCAAAAATAATCTTTTAAAAAATAAAGACGTCACATATCCTGGACAATTGTTGGAGAATCAGGCAAAAGATGTTTCAATGTGAGGACCTCAGAATCAAAATGTTCCCAGTCTTCTATTTAATTTTTCTATAAGGTAGGTCAGAAACCATTTCCTCCTCAGCAACCCATAAAAATATTACTTTGTTTATCCCATCCTTCCTGTAACCACAGTCGATAAAGAAATAGTGACTACCATTCTACCAAGTCTGGCACTTTGTCTAAGAAACAATGTTATACTTGAAAGACCAATAGGAACTGGAGGAGACCATGGTAATTTCCCCTGCCAGATCGGGTTGCATCACCTTAACCTTTTTGTCTACTTATTTTCACTCAGGTAAGTTTTTCACAGAGCAAAGTTTTCCCTCTGGTTTTGTTCTTCAGTGTTAATGCTCATGACACATTAAACTATCATCAAATTAATTTGTTAGGTGATTCTCTCATTAACCTTTCTTTAAGTGCAGGTGTGTCTGCCATGCCCTGCTATAATCATACCCTGCCCCAACTGTACATCTAGTCACTGGTAACTTTGAGTGTGTTTCTATAACCATCCAGGAATCTGCAGCATCATAGCAGATGTTTTAATTCCTGCTAATTTCTTAGGATTATAATTGTTCTGACTTTATTCCTCAATTTTCATTAATAGTATCTGTTATTTACAGTCGTCTGTCTTCACTTTGTCTTCTTCTGACCCTTTCATCCTATATGTTTGACTTTAAAAAAAAGCACAACAGCTAGCAAATAGCGAACCAACCATCCCGTCTAGTGTGGGAATCTGGCTACTGGCTCAGTAGCTCAGCTGAGCCCAGATCACCCAGTCTCAGGTAGCTGGGGGACTCTAACATCCGTATAAACCCTTCATATGCAGGCTACAGATTTGCTTTTAACCATGGCTCTAAAGGGTGATCCCACATATTCGTTTTGACTGTCCTGTTCTTGATGTATGTATGGGTAAATAGTGAGACCATAAGATGGCTTGGTCTCCTAACACCTTAGCCACCTGTGATGGTGAGTCCCAGCCCTAGAAATAGTGAGGACAAATCCTCCCACACCTGCTGCGTATGACTCAGAGCCTAGCTGTGTGTGACCAATGATAACCCCGGCAGTTTGCATGGCTTTCTGCAACCTGGCTCTACCCAGCAGAAAGAAGGGCCGGGCCAGTGCTGAGGCCAGGCTGCAGGTGTTGGCATCCTGGGAGTTAGGCAGATGGATTGATATTGCCTAGGTGCTGAGCTGCCTGTGGCAACTGGAAGCTGAAGATGTGCTGGACCCTAGATGTGAGCATTATGTCTGTGTTGTGATTACACCTATCTCCCCTGAGTTCTGAAGCTCAGTGTAGTGAAATTCTGCGTGTCTACTTTGTGGCTGAATTCTGTTGGTATTCGGAAATGGAAGTGAGTTTTCTACTTTATGCACCTGGTTCTAAATTGTAAATCACTTCTGTGCCCAAATGCTGACATATCCTCCAACCATCCTCCGCATCTGCCATGTTGGAGCTTCGTTCGATGTGATGGCAGGCTCTGTGGTCCCATTGTGGTCCTAAATGATCTGGATCTTTGTATAGTAAAGCCATTGTGCATATTTGCTCATGTGTCTCTGGGAGAAACAGCTTTGTGTCATCATCCATGTTCCCACCTTAAATATTTGGAATGCTTTTAACCCTTGAAAACAAAAAGCATCTTGTTTTGTATATAAGACCCATCCAGTTTTAGTTTTGTTTTTCTAATGAATAAACCAAGTACTATCAACAAAAACAAAAACAAAAAAAATAAAATAAATAAAAATAAAAATGTCCAGTCATCTTAGAAATAATGGTCGCTATTCTTGAAAATATTCTGAAGGCATCACCAGGTGAACATGTGAGCTTTTCCTTAGCATACTTTATAAAAGCACAGAGAGTCTTGGAAGGGTTAGGGGAAAGGACCCCTGCAAGCCCATGTCACATGAAGCTTCCTGGTATGGATGACTAATGCTGAAGAAGTGATGTAATGAAGCCCTATTTGAGAGATAATGGCAATTCTATTTATACCTTGAAATCTATGTTGCTCCATTGTATTCTGTACTTTGTTCCCTCATATCACTGGATAACCTACGGCAGAAAGTACATTGTGAAAAGAGAAACTCTTAACAGGTCTGATAATTACCCACCCAGAAGCTCACCAGTTTTACCAGTGTCTGAGGAAAATTACATTAAATCAGGCTGCTCCTGTTTCCCCAAATAAAATAAGACTATACACATGAGACTTATCAGAGCTTATCATTTTGAGGCCATTAATTAAGCAAATTCAACTCTGGGTGGAATATTTCCCAGAAAGCTTTCTTGGATTGACATTTATTCTATGTTAAGTACTCTGCCTGGCATGGCTCTGCACCACATCTAGAGGCCATTTAAACAATATTAAGATAACAGCATTAATTCACTGTTCTTCCCTTAATCACATAGAAGCAGATCAGCTTGTTATAAATAATGATCTCTCCTTGCCTACAGCTCAACTCCGAGTGCTGTGCTCATGCAAATCCCTCTCCTTTTAGACTGGCTGTAAAGTAGTGGTGTTTAAAGCTCTGTGCTTGCTTAGGCTTTCAACCTTGGAAGGTAGACGGTTCACTTTCATAGTTCCGGTCTTTCAAAACACACAAAGAGCATGACACAACAGTCTCCTCCTAGCTTTAATCAAAAGCATATTTATTTAATTTTTTTAGGTAATTATCATTAGAAGTGAAACATAAATAAAGCCCTGGTAGTAAGGTGATGCATTTTTGCTTATCTGAAAATTAGGTATATAAAGTTGAGAAGCCAGGAAGTTTATTTAATATTACATTTAATTTTGCATTGGTCTTACATGTACAATACAGAATCTGTGTTGATTCCCTTCTTGAAAGATCATGGATTAAAGATTTCAGCCGTTGCTATATAGCAGAGGGTGGCCAAGCAGGTCATCAATGGGAGGAGAGGCCCTTGGCCCTGTGAAGGCTCTATGCCCCAGTGTAGGGGAATGCCAGGGCCAGTAAACACGAGGGGGTGGGACGGTGAGCAGGGAGATGGGGAGGGAACAGGGGAGTGTTTTAGTTTTTTTTTTTTTTTTTTTTTTTTTTTTTTTTTTTTTTTTTTTTTTTTGAGGGGAACCTGGGAAAGAAGATATTGTAAATAAGAAAACATCTAATAAAAAAAAAAGATTTCGGCCATTATTTTATGTGGTCTGTAAATTTCTCCAGCTGAGAGACTGAGGCTAGCAAATGTTTAACTGTACAATCACTTATGATTTTTTTAAATTAACTTTCGGCTTCTCCTGAGCCTTGCCAGACTTGTGCAAGGTGTATTCTGTAATGTAATACTGCTGCTACTCTTCCTGGTAACCCAATTGCAATTATATCTAAAGGAGGTACACAGAGGCAGCATGTTCTCCAGCTCAGTTTTGATGCTTTTTCCCCTGGAATCATCTGTATTGTTTGTTCTGGATATTTGGTGCCTGACTACAAAGCCCCAAGCATCATTTAGAGTCAGGGAAAAAAATTGATATACAAGGCAGAAATGACCCCTGCTTTCCTGTAAAATAGTAGTGAGAAATCGGAAGAAACCAAGAACCAACTGCCTACAAGAATCTTTCTCTGGAGGGCTTGACAGGGTTCAAGAGGGCAAAGGGACACTTACCACACCGATTGATGACTCACCAGTGCAGGAAAAAGAAAGCAAGATTGAAGAGGCACACAAAGGCCAAGGAGAATCTTGTGACTGTAATGGCTAGACCTCAGATAGCAAAGCGGACGGATGGTAAAACAGGACCTTAGAGCTCAGTGAACCAATAGAATTTTGGACTCCTTTCCATCGATGATGCCAAAGCATTGCTATACCTAATGCTGTTTGTATCAACTAGTCTAGAGCGAGCTAAATACAAAATACTTACATCTCTGAAATAACACCATTTGACTTATCTACCAAATCATCTATGTTCCCTAGTATACCAGAGAGATTCCTTTAGCTGAAGATTAAAACACTGAACTGTTATAACACAGGACATGAGTTTGCTACTTTGGACAAAATGGATGTTAATAAGAGTTTTTATTTAACATTTCCTTCCTGTATTAACATACTAAGGTCAGATTCTCAAATGGCAAACTTAAAAGGAAGTCATATTTAGAAGAAAAAAAAATATTGTTTGACTTGTTTAAGAGGAAGGCAGAGCTGTTTGGGGACTACTACCCAAGGGAGAACAGAGTTTCACTGAGTGGTTCCTTGACTTAGTAAGAGCAGGTTTGCACAATTGGGCTGGTTTGTAAGGCACATAAATTAGATGTTATAAATTGGGAGAGCTAAATGTCAAACAGGACAAAAAAGTAAATGTAATCATTATTTAACTGACTAAAATAAAGGTGTTATTTTATATGTTGCTTTTAATTTCTTTATTACATTTAGTTAAGTTTGTCCTTCTGGGTAATACTCCTTATTGGAGCTGTATATTAGTATGAAATCCTATCAAAATTTGAAAGAAGGTAGATGATTGCTAGCAGGTAGAAGTTGTATATTGCTTCTTGAGATGGATTTGTGCTTCTAAAGCTCACTCAAACATTTTCCTTAGAGGTCAATCCACAGTTTCTCTTTTGGATTCATAGTGAAACCATTTTGTAGTGTTCTCTTTGGGGATTTGTCCATAAAAATCATGCTGGCTATCTGAATTTGAGGGATCTATATTATAAATCTTGTCAAATGATATAATGATGTCTTTGATTAATTGATTTGTTATTGATTTTTTCCACTGATGATGTAAAAATTAATTGGTTAAAACATAGATTGTATTTTGGAGGGTGTTATATCTCTATCTGTTACTCTTGTGTGTCTTTTATAAATTATGTAATTATTAGCTTATAAAAATAAGGTTTTATTATGACACATGCCAAATTTTGTTTTTATGTTTCTTCCCTCCTATCTCACAGATATTTCTCCTCTTTCTCTTGTATAGACAAAAGAGTTTTATTGGTGGAGTACTATTTTTGTCTAGAAAAAAGAAAGAAAAATAAATTAAAGATACATTCCTTCAGTAGTTTACTGAACTAAAACCACAATTGATAAAGTATCAAACAAATTCAACATAATCTTACTTATTTTCATACTATTTTAAAAGTAATAACCAACACTTTCTACAAGATGTGGTCTCCTATTAATGTGGGAATAGGCAACTCTCAAGTATGCAAGTGTGGCAAAATCAACAAACCATTCTATGAAATTCAACTTGAATATAGCAAATTTCCAATAAGGTCTACTGGAAGCTTTATTATTTATTACTTGTGTGCTAAAAAAAACCCTTTTTATCAATACTATATATATTATACATATGATACATATGAAATAATAAATGATGTATAATAAATAAAATAATAGATATAATAAATTAAATAATCATGTTTTCTTTTTGTCCCATAGACCTCATGTTAATTATTTGCTATCACACTGTTGGAGGAGAGCTTAAATATGCCAGTCTTTGTCTGAGACATCCTATACCAGTTTTTGTTGGCAACTTCACATGTTTAGTGTTTAACTAAATGTACTTAGAAAAATTGTCGTGTGCATCTCACAAAACTATTCTTTCCACAATAGCAGACTGTGAAGAACTGAGAGAATTCAGAAGTAAATTTTGTCATGGCATTTTTACGGTGCTTCTCTTATGGTCTGATACCCCAATCTGTGTTTTTTGGAGAGCACATGCAGTCTCTAGAGTTTGAATTCTTTTCTGGAAAAACTTTGCTTACCACAGCATGGATAGACAACATTAAGGGATCATTATCTGATTATTGACAATGGATTTCTTTTACTCTTTATCTTCAACACTGATTGTTAGCACATGGAATGAAGGAGGAAATTCTTAAGGTATTTCATCTAATTCTGGTGAATCAGGGTGTAGGTAGGCAAGCATAGCGTGAGGAGCGACTACTACATAATATAGGAATTCATGCCCAGAAGTGATGTATGGCACTCTGGCCCAGTTCTTTAGTTGTCACTCATGTTTACTGGAGTTTATGCTGGTTCTACATCAACTTCATACAATTTGTTTCACTGTTCCTGACTCTAACTTACTAGAATCAGCCACGCCAAAAGACAAAGGGTGATTTTATTTGTTTCCTTATTTTTGCTTTTCTTGTAGGCAAAATTCTTACCATGACACAATGTTTTTATGTAAGCAATAGGTATAGTATTTATGAGTATAGCTCAATCCACATTAAATTCTATAATGATGGGAACCACACCAGACTTTTGGCTTAATAACTAATAGACTTTTGGCAGGGGTTGGCATGATGGCTGAGTTAACATTGTGCTTATCAGGGCAGTATGAGATTCTGAATTCAGATCTTTGTCATATGTTGGATTATGGGTTCCACTAGCTCTGTCACAGGGCACAGCCACTTGGGGAGGCAGGACTCGGGGAATTTGACAGCTCTTACCCTACACATATCGCTCTGGGTGTGGGGAGCACAGTCTGAGGCATGGGACAGCTAGAGCTGGTCCGTGGTCCCTGTCTGCGACAGGGCCGGGTCATGGGGTTCTCAGACTCTTGGACATTCAGATGCTGCTGAAGTTGAGAAAAGCAGAGGATTGAGTGGTGGCCTGCAGGCTGGCTCCAGCTCAGGGCTAGAGAGGAAAAGGGGAGCTCCTGCTGCTCCCATGGGGATTGTCCTTGGCTTGGTGGCCTTTGTGGCTGGGAGTATAGGGAGGCCTTCTATGGAAGACTAGACTGCCGCTCTGTAGGCAAAGGCCTTTCAAGAAAGAAAGAATATACATATATACGTATATATATACATGTATATATACATATATATACACAAATATATATACATATACGTATATGTATATATGTATGAGGCAGTCTGTGGTTCAGAATTGTTTATTATCATGGCGGAAGGTGGATGCATAAAACTATACCCCACTTCTCAGGGTGGGCTTGAGATTAAATACATTTTGCAGGAAGGAGGCACTAAAGAGTCAAGAGATGAGAGGACCCCTGGCTGTTGCTGGGCATATAATCTACAAAAAATGTTGGGCTCCAGCCTAGGCCAAAAACTAAGGTGTTGAGTAGCTGATAGCATACATTGAACTCTAGCCTCTATCTGTGCAGCCATGTACACTCACTCATACTATTCAGCATAGACACAGTATACACAGTAGTTCTTGGAAGAATTGAAACAAAGAAAGGACTGAAAGTTATGCGTTGTGTTATGTGTAATTATACACAATGAGTTATGTATAAAGGGATACAATTCACTTGGCAGTAGTGGTACATATCTTTAATCGTAGAACTTGGGAGGCAGTGGCAAACAGATTTCTGAGTTCGGAGCCAGCCTGGTCTACAGAGTGAGTTCCAGGACAGCTGGGGTTATACAGAGAAACCCTGTCTAGAAAATAAAAAAACAACAAACAAACAAACAAACAAACAAACAAACACTAAAAAGCATACAATTCTCTATAACCATGCCAGCAATGTTCTTTTATGTTCTTTCACGTTTAAACTCTAAAATACTGTATTATGGTACATAAACATATGAACTAGGGAGGCACAATTTAATACATATCATCCCTGGTCTATATTCATATATTGTTTACATGAAACTCATAAACATTATATTTTTGAATGTCTTTATTTTAAAAATGTTATAAAAGCTATGCTAACATATCCACACACACTATATATAGTATTTATATGTATGTATTGAGATGTATGTGTGTGTGAGTGTATGTGTGTGTGTGTGTGTGTGTGTGTATTGTGTGTGTAGTGTTTTAAATATTATTACCTATATGAGACTATTCATCCCTCACATAATTTATGTTTCTTTGTTGATTATTACAACTAATAGCATCATTAAAATTCCACAACATTTTTGTGGGAATTGTTTTGTGAGAAGTGGTTAGGAATTAAAAATTATGTGGTCAATTCTATGTCCCATGGGAGAACATTATGATGTTCTTAAAGGAATTAGAATGAAGAAGAAAGCTTCTCTCTCTTCTCTCTCTCTCTGTCTTTCTCTCTGTCTCTCTCTCTCTTTCTCCCTCCCTCCCTCCCTCTCTTTTCTCTCCCCTGTGTGTTTGTGTGTGTGTGAAATAAACTACTCCAAACTTTTACAAAGAGGCATCCATATATAGCCATATGATGAAGTAAGACCAGGGCTGAAGGTTATTTATTTGAGCTTCAAGCCTTTTTTACTTTTACATTTCACTGCCATAAATTGGACTTTATTATTATAAAAAATGAAAGCATCTGAATTGTATGCCATCTTTAAAAATGAAAAGAGGACAAGAAAAATAAATATAAGAGACTATCTTTAACATTGAACATGGGCAAAGAAGGACAGGATATAAGTCCTGTTTAATGCTCAAAATAAATACAGCACTTCCAAGTCTGTGGCAAAGGTGACCTTCCCCCAACTCTTACACAGTGTATGGAAACTGCACTTCTCCTAGTAAGCAGTAAGCTAAAGAAAATGTTCTGCCCTTGTATATTCATGATGTTCAAACCTACTGAATCATGAATTGGCTCTGCTTCTCCAGGTAAGTTTCCTTACAGGGGCCTGACCTGAAGTCGTGATTGCCAGGAGGTCTTACTTATGCTAGGCCTTTAGCAATGCCTTAATTCCAGGGATACATAGGAATCTCAAGCAACTCTTATATAATTCCACCAGATATTATCAACCAATTTGGGGATTTTACCAACTCTTCCTTGTATGTGTTCCTGTTATCCACAGTGGAACTAGGGAAATGAGCAGAGGATGAGTTAGGCACTATTAGTCAGACTTCTGCCCAAACATCATCACCTGAACCCCATAAGACATATTTTCAGTTGAGCATCCAATGTGTTTGGGTTCCTCTGGAATCAGTGAAAGTTCAGAGCTAGTATTTAAAGATTTCCTCAAAGTCTGATTGCTTCCTTTCCCTCAGTATATGTCCTTGTCAAAGGACATAGGGCCCGCTGGGGAAGGATGGGAGAAAGGATAACAGTAAATTCTTTGGTATTTTAATAAGATTCTTTCTCAAAGGAACCTGGCCTTTTTATACAGGGAGTTCTGGTTCTATAACTGACTCAAGTTAGAAAACTAAATGTTGACTGGACTGGATTTTCTATTGCTATAATTCAATGTAGTCTTTTGGTGAGTCCATTGAAATAATATCTATTTAATAAAAAAATTAAAATGAACATCAGTGCTTTTGTTTTTCTGTGAACTATTAAAAAACAAATATTTTGTGAACTGTATGTTATGTCTATAGTCAATATTTTTTGACTTTTTATTCATTTACAAAAATAAGATTTGTTAAAAAATATAAAACCAGGCTTCCTATCCTGGTGCATGATTATTATCCCATGTTTTTTGAGTGAGAACAAATGTCCGAGGCTACCGGAGACCCTATGTCAGTAGATAAACAAACAAAATGTTTTGCACCCTCAGACTAGGATGAGCTCGGTCCTTGGCCATATTTGCTTTTGTCCTCACATTGAGAAACTGGATCTGAGAAAGCGAATACCCTCTATAATAGTAGATTTTATGTTCCCTTTAAAATTTTAATTATATGGATGTAGAGATGTCTTTAAGGTAATGAGCACCTGCTCCTTTTCCAGATGAATAGAGTTCAGTTACCAGCCCACATATTGGCAAGCTTACAGTCCCTGTGTCTCCATTGCTAAGGAACCCACCATCATCTTCTCCATTCCACTGCACTTATGTAACATATACTCATAAATTCCAATGCTCATACACATGAAGGAGAAATTTAAGTTAAGAAAATTATTGATATTAGACTATGTTCTTTTTATGCAGTGCTAGCCTCACAAGGTTACAGACATAGAAAAACATTAGTGTTTTACATTATAATAACAAAAAGTAATTCCCAAATTTATTACTGAATTTATCTACCTATGTGCTATACAATGATGTATGCAAATATACACACACACAATTATATATCTCTTTCTTTCTTCCTCTCTTTCCTTCTTTCCTTCTTTCTTTCTTTCTTTCTTTCTTTCTTTCTTTCTTTCTTTCTTGAAAAAGAAGTCCATTGGACAACAAAATAATTCATCATATAAGAGGCTTGAATGAACTTTACAGCCTGAGTTCAGTCCCCATAACCCATGTAGAGCAAATGTAGAGAACAAATTGTCTTTCATATCTATACATTTGCTATCACATACACAGGAGTGAGCACACACACACACACACACACACACACTACTACTACTACTACTACTAGTAGTAGTAGAAGTAGTAGTAGTAGTAGTAGTAGTAGTAATAAATAATAATAATAATAACAACTTATTTTAAAAGTTAAGAACTGATATCCAGTACTTATATTATATAACTTGGTCGTAAAGTGCTCAGCCAGACATGTGCAAACCTGAATTTAATCCTCAGGATTGAAATTAAAACAAAACAAAATAGATGACAGTTCCATAGAAACAACATGTCATCAAGTTGTACCATTGAATGCTTTCAAAGGTACGAGGCTAATGTTTATCCCTGTCACCTCCTGCCTAGCCTTTGCTGTCACTGAACACATACTGCCAATGGCATTGATGACAACTTTTTTTTGCTGTATGTTGTCATTTATCTACATTTTATATACAGAGGAAAGATTGTGATTACCATCTGTTTAGTTCTGGGAGCATTTCCTACATATAATTCAAGAAAGAAAATTGGATTTTTTTTTGTAACTTTTGTAAAAAAAAATTAAGGAGTTCAAATTCTCCTCATGTCTCAGAAACTTTCCCAATTCTGAAAAAACACTCTTTCCAAAATTCAATCCTAGAATTGTAGTAATTCTTGGTGAGCAATACTGTTTTAGGCTTCATTCTACTAAAATGTATTTTTAAGTGGAGCTCTATATTCAAGATATATATTATGCTTAGTCTTTTAGATATTTTGTGAGAAGGAATATACTTGGGATGAATGTATAATGATATTGGTGTTTTAGATAAATAAGAGGTACATTATAATAGACATACATAGAACTAAGCTAAGGTGTTCACTCTTATTAATAGCCCTAATATTCCCAAATACCACAAGGTTCTAAAATAAAATATATAGCCTGCTGATAATTTACAACATTGTAACATGGAACTATTAGGTGCTAAAATTTACAGCCGTATAAAACATTTTTTGTTTTGTTTTTCATGACAGAGTTTCTCAGTGTAGTCCTGGCTTTTCGGGAACTCACTCTGTAGACCAGGCTGGTCTTGAACTCAGATATCTCCTTGCCTCTGCCTCCTGAAAGCCGGCATTAAAGGCATGTGGCCACCACTACCTGTTTAGTAAGCACATTCTAACTGGTAAGTTTTGTGACATGGAAACTCACTTTTATTTTATCTCCTGAAGTTATAGAGAAGTTATGGAATCATGGAAATATAAATAATCTCCATAGATCTTCACACTCCAAGAAGAAGGGGAAAAAACACATTCAGTAAATAACTAGGATTGATTTGGTAACATCTGTAGCCCTTACAGACATATGTGCACACATTCAGACATCTCAGGATGATAGTACATATTATAAAGGCTGAGAGTCACCTGTACTCAGAAATGAGAGAAGCCTCCAGAAGGCCACTAAATGCAAAGTGCTTAGATAACTGTCTTTGATTGCCTTTGCTTAAGAAGATATGGGTGATCTTCCTGGGATTTTGAGTCCTCGTGTAATGTTGAACTTTAAGAATATCCAAGAAGAAAATAAAAGTTGTCGTTTTTTTTTTTTTTTTTTGATTCTTTCATGATGAAAAGGACTGTTGTAGCTGTGGGCTTTAAGCACCACAGCTAGGAAAGTCTCAGTACAACAATGGCTGTCAGAGGACCTTTCAGTCACTGGCATAGCCTGGGTTAAGTGTTTGCTATATGGAAAAATTTAAATAGCCGCTTGTTCTACTAGGGGAACTAGTAACGCTTGCTTTATTTGTCTTTATATATGTGAAATTATGTTTGCAATAATGTTCAGTTTGGATGCAAGACTTACTTTCTGAAAGGAAAAGCAGTTAGTATGAGACTCTGTAAAGGTGTCAACCCCTCCTCACTAGGGAGTACTGAGGAAGAAGTGTGTGAAACAGGTTGTGTAAGGGGGCATTCTGGGAGTTTAGGGAAATCAGCATTTCAGTGACAGGGACTGTAGAAGTAAAGAAGAAACTGATTTAAGAAGCAATGTAATAAATTATTGGATATAGCGCCTTTACAACATCTTGGCAGGATCATAAAGTGTCTACATTACCTTTAAACACTTTTGTGCTTGACTTTGACATTAATGAAGATAATACCGTGAAAGCCTTAAACACTGCATTATGGGACCCACATGAAAGTTTCAGTAACTGGCAGCACTCCAGATAAATATTGACACTCAGGACCACGTATTCCACAGTGATTGCATTCTTGTGAGAATTATGGTGAAAAGTGGATCCTTTTAACCTGCATTTGAATATGTTCTAATTGACTATTACAGAAAGAGTCACTGGAGAGCAATTCAGAGACCTAACTCTACCAGGGAACAGAAAACTAGAAACTTGTTATAAACTCAACCTCCATGGACACAGACATTCTCTAAGTTGAGCCTTGATAGATGATAGACAATTGGACATTATGTTTACACTAATTCAAGTAGTTTATTCTTCTCTAACATTGCTAGGGATATGGTCACTACGTTACACTTTGAAGTACTGTTTCAATATTCTTTGGAGGTCTTATAGCTGTGAATACCTGAATGATATGGGGTCCACTAATGCTTTACCATAGTAGGCAGAGAGGCCTACAAGACTCTACTGACACTCAAAAATTTACAGTTCCTAAAAGGGAGGTGTGCTTTAGGCCCCACCACTACCAGAGTATAGAGACAGTTAAAAGTTCCTAGGGGAGAGGAGAGAGACAACTTCTTTAGTGAGAGAGGTGTAGTAAATTCCCAGTGTTTCTGTAAATAACTACTATTCTATGCTCCAGCAAGTAATCCCAATTCCACTCATTGGTTCAATAAGCTAGAGCTTAGTGGAATTGCTTCTCTGTTCCTATGATTTTTTCCTTTCCCCAGGAAAACGTGTGTGTGTGTGTGTGTGTGTGTGTGTGTGTGTGTGTGTGTGTGTCTATGAGAGAGAGAGAGAGAGAGAGAGAGAGAGAGAGAGAGAGAGAGAGAG
>JADRCD010237369.1:1957-16608 GCA_019843815.1 Montemys delectorum | reverse complement strand
AGAGAGAGAGAGAGAGAGAGAGAGAGAGAGAGAGAGAGAGAGAGAGAATAAGATATATTTTAACCTGAGAGCTACATGTATCTTTGCTACTTTGAGGCTAATTATTGTTGAGTCTAGAAATGGGCAAAACAGTGCTGTACTTTGGAATTACAAATTTATTATAGAGATACATTAAATGTGGCAAGCATCGAGACAGATACAGGTGTTTTAGTCTTTTACTGCATTAGTGGCAAAACAGATCATTATTCCTATGGATAAATGGACACGTTCATTTTAATTAAGAGTCTTGAGCAGCTAAACCAAGGTTCTTTTTAGTGTCTATACCAAACTGTTTTAAGAGTATTGTATAGGAGAATGACAGCTAGGCATGTCAGAAAGGAGAGGCTGATTTATGCAGAAGTGACACAATTGCTCTTGGAGACACCATTATGGGAGGTGGGGAGGAGAGAGATTGTACAAATATTGACAGCCTGTAATCAGCTATTACCATCTAAGAAATTGTCTTGTTCCCAGTAATCATTTATTGCCTATACAGTCTCTGTGAGAGGGGAGCTCTCAAGAACACCCTGTTCTGCTACTAACAGCAGTTAATTGCCCATAAACTGTAAGTATGGGTGTGGCCTTGTGAGCTACTTGTGGGCCTAGTCTCAGGCAGGTAACTGTACCAATGAAACAATGGGACTCATGTTTCACCAAGAGGCAAGTGTTTCAAAAACACTGTCAATTTTTGTTATATAGTTTATTTTACTTCATTGTGTGTGTGTGTGTGTGTGTGCGTGTGTGCACATATATGGAGGTGCCAGTAAAGGCACACAGAAGACATTGAATTATTTGGAACTTGAACTTGAGCTACATACACAGAAAATTGTGAGCCATCTAACATAGGTGCTGCGAAACAAATTTGGGTCACTGGCACAGGAGTATAACAAGTGATCTTAAGTAATGGGGCAATCTTTCAAGATCCCCAGCACTATCATTTTTTTAACCTATGAAATGCTTCTAGCCCTGTTAGCATCTTTACAAATTGTGAGACACCTTTCTCTGACAGATGGTCATTATTAATATTTCTCTATTCTGTACATTAAAGTACTGTGATTGGTTACATACAATTTCAAAGAGTCACCATGGCATCTACAGTGTCCAGGCAAGTGAAGCAAGCTGTGCTATAAACAGAAAGCACATATTACATACTATAAAAACAGTACCACCAAATGGTTCCATGCTAGAGTCAGAAGAAAGGTTGATTTGAAAAGGAGATACTAGGAGCACCCCTGGGCTGCAAGTAGGAGGGAGATCAGGCTGTCAGAATACAAGAGCCTTTGCTTTGTGTTACAAAGACATTTCCCTGTGTCATTCTTACAGAAACCAATAAAACTATTAAGCTACTGCCTCAGTATTTTTGATGAGTCTGGAGTTTCTCTAAATATGGTCTAAACCTTATGGAAAACCCCAGCTAATTGAGCCAGTTTTGTGTAACTTCTGTCTTAGACTATTTATCTCTGAGGGAGATTGTCTCTACCATGAAATAGGCTCAAACTGAGTGTGAAACATCTGCCTGTGAAAGCATGAGGACTGGAGTAGTTAAGAGCTCCAGGATGATATTACCTACACTGATAGTTTAAATGAGAATTCAATGTAAATAAGACTTAATGCTCAAGATTAAACGTTCTTGCCATAACCAGTGACTAGATCCTACTTCTCTGAAGGTAACTTTCATGGCTGAAACTCCTAAATCTGCCTCATCTAAATTATACAACACGGAAGCCTCCTTTTGAAGCCAAACAACCACAGACCTGAAATGAATATGTATTCAAAATATAAAAAAGGAAAATAACAAAAGCCAAATAGAGAAATAGTTGTTTGTTTCTTTGTTGTGATGTTTTTGTTTTCTATGAACACTACCTCCAATGTTATTTTACAATAATCCAAAGTGATTTGGCAGGAACACAGCATCGATGAACAAGGGACAGATTGCTGGATCTATGATTGCAAAGTGACACAGTGTAGCTCTTTGTGAAGTTGGTCTTCAGAAACTACAGCTTTCCAAAATTACAGCACTTGCTGACAGAGTTGGACAGAACAGGGGACTAAGCAAAATTAAAACAATTCCATTTTGATGGACTCTGTTTCCCTTTGTAATTAGGAGGGCCACAGATGAACAGACTCCTTACTAGCAGGGTTGTTACACTAGAATTTTGGTCATCTGATTTTATTTGAATAGCTGCCTCTCCATTTACTCTGCTCTTAACATCTTGGTTGCAGGGTACATGGCTCCTGATAGACACTGCAATGCAGAGCTACTCTGCACAAGACCTTTACATGACACAATGTTTCATTTTATCTTTCTATTCTTTCAACTGTCTCCATTTAAATTAAATTATTTTACTCTACAGTTGTGGTACATTAAACTTATGAAGGCATATAAGCTAAGCAATGGCTTGTTTCTATATATTTATATAAAATATTAGAATTTGACTTGTCTCTGTTACTGTCATTTGTCACAATGTACCTTAGAACTATGCTTTCTTTTGAAAATCAGAAGAGAAATACTCACTATTAAGTGGGTTCCAAGAATAAGCATGGGCCTTTGGTCTTAAGTAGTTTATACTTGGTGAATGAAGGAAGGATATTATTACTCATTCTCACTGTGCTTATAGAAGGGAAGCTGCTTCTCTTGTTACCCATATTATTGTAGAGATTGCTCTATAAAATTAATACTAGAAGGCATGAAAATTCTAGTTATACCAGGCCTGAAATGTATATCTGAAAAACCCTATATCATATCATAGAGATACTTGAAAATACATTGCTTTAGTCACAATAGTAAGGATATTAAACTAGTCTGGATATTCATTTATCAACAAACAAGTAGGTAGTTAAAATGTGGTTCATGGACTGGAAAGATTGTTTAGCACTTAAGAACAGTGACTCCTCTTTCAGCGGTCCTGAGTTCAATTGCCAGCATTTATCTACATAGTGGCTCACAATTATTTGTAACTCCAGTTCCAGTTCTAGGGGATCCGATATCCTCTTCTGGTCTCTGAAGGCATCAGGCATATATATAGTGCAGATATACTTACAGACAAAACATCTAAGTTAAATAATTCTTTTTTAAATGTTGAAAATGTAGGTAAATATAAATAATAAAACTTTATTCAGCTTGAAAGAAAATGAAACTGAAAATTTTAGAAAAAATAGATGAAACTCAAGAAGGAAGACCAAAGTATGGATACTTCATTCTTAGAAGGGGGAACAAAATACCCATGGAAGGAATTGTAGAGACAGACTATGGAGCAGAGACTAAAGGAAAGACAATTCAGAGACTGTTCCACCTGGGAATCCTTCCCATATTCAATCATCAAATCTGAACTATTGTGGATGCCAGCAAGTGCTGGATGACAGGAGCCTGATGTAGCAGCCTCCTGAGAGGCCTGACAGTACCTGATTAATACAGAAGTGGAGGCTCACAGCCACCCATTGGACTGAGTAAGGGTCCCCAATGTAGGAGTTAGAGAAAGGACCCAAGGAGCTGAAGGGTTTGCAGTCCCTTAGGACAAACAACAATGTGAACTAACTTGTACCCTCAAAGCATCCAGGGACTAAAACTCCAACCAAAGAGCACACATGGTGGGACTCATGGCTCTAGCAGCATATGTATAACAGAGGATGGCCAAGTTGGTCATCAATAGGAGGAGCGTCCCTTGGCCCTGTGAAGGTTCTATGCCCCAGTGTAGGGGAATGCCAGGGCCAGGAAGCACGAGAAGGGTGGGGTGGTGAGCAAGGGGAGGGGGGAGGGAATAGGGGTTTGCTTTAGTTTTATTTTATTTTATTGTATTTTATTTATTGTATTTAATTTTTTGGAGGGAAACCTGGGAAATGAGATATTGTTAATAGAGAAAACATGTAATAAAAAAAACCAAAAACCATCTCGCTTATTATCATGTTCTCTTTAAGGGAAACAGAGCTGTAGATGAAACTATCACTTGAAATAAAAATACCATCAATTATGTAAAAAAAACAGTGATAGTAGAATCCAACGCATTAAGTTGGGTAACTCAGGCTCAGACAAATGTCACATTTTTTTCTTATATGCAGATCCTAGAAACTGGAAAGAGGAAATCAAGGGAGGAAACTGGAGGTTAAGAATAGGAGGGAAGGCGATAGAACGTGGGGATCTGTTGTGAGTAGGAGGTGACAATTTTGTGGGGCAGTGAAATAGGGAAATGGAGAAAAATTTTATAAAGCATGAAAATGGCAAAACTAAGCCCATTACTCTTTGTGCTCATTATAAAACAAATAGATATTAAAAATTAACACTCATACATTTCATAAATATTAAAATACCAATATTACATAAAAATAATGAATATAAGATCCTAAGTATTATAATGGCACTTATTGTGTTTATTGCTTTCTCATTTTCATTTAAATGTATAATTTCCTCTGTTAATCTCTAAGAATATTTGAGTTATAATTCTTCATTTATAACTCTAAAAATATTTTCCAAGTCAGTGCAAATAAACTTCAATTAACTTTAGGGAGTAATTACCTCTTTGAGTAATTATAGTGTGTGCTATGCCATAGAGGGTGCTGCGGACCCTCTTCTGACATGTGCTGAGTTATCTTATACGGTCAAATATGTAAATAACATAATATTTTGAGTCTGAGTCTTTTTCCAGTGAAGTTGATGACAGAGAACCATATGACTTTTTTTTCCACCCATAAGACATTTACATTTGAGAAACTGATCAAAGTTAGGTCATACTAACTGCAGAAATTTCCTTTTCCTCCCATTTCATCAGAATATAACATAAAAGATTGATAATTTGTAAGTAACAAAAAATTGTTTTTCAAAACTCTGTCATGATTCTCTGCTTAGTATGATACCTATTTTTTGCCAAAGTCAAAAATTTTAACACCTAAATTTTAAAGTTGATAGGGTGCTATTATCTTACTGATTACAAACATCTCATGTGTATGGATTACTTGGTCAGTTCCCATTTCATTATAGAATCTATGTATTATAAATGCAAGGCTAGTATTTTGACTATATGTTATGCATAACCAAAGTATCAAACTTTGATTATGATTCTCACTATGATTTAGAACATAAGCAAAAGTCATTTTAATTTTATTGTCCACAACAATTTATATTCCAATTTCATTTTCGAAAAGTAATATCTATCTATATTATATTCTAAAATTAAATCAGTTTCATATCTAATATGTCTTGCTTGTATATATGTATATATATTATTCTGTTTGTATTAAAAATCTTCTGTAAACAAAGATTTTCAAAACATCCATAATTAAAGGGAACAAAAACATTGACCATTGCTGTGAACATATTATCATAATATAATCATGCAGTGTCCATTTCCTTAGAATCTTGAAGTTATAAAATTTTTAGAAAACAAGGTATTCAAATTGTAAGCATTTTTCTGAAAATAAGAAAGACATCTTGTTCACACTAATGGATTGGAACATGGTAAATTTAAGTGACTTTTCCTATGAAACTTTCAAGTTCCTACCAATCAACATGAGCTTTCATCTAAAACAAGGAACTTATTTAGTCAGACTGATCAGTGGGAACAAAAAAAAAAAAAAAAAGAAATGATAGTTTCAGTGAATTGAAAACACTCTTTCCCCAAAAAACACTTTCTAATGAATTGTATAAATGGTCCTCCCTAATTCAGGTTTGTTCGCTCTGAAGTGCCTATGCCATTGACATAGCCGGAGCAGGGTGGAATTACCTCCTTATAGGCACCTTTAGTTTTGATTTTTGCTGGACTCAAAAATATTTTGGTATGCTTTGGAAACTTCAGTTTTATATTAATTGAAGTATGTACATTTTAAAATGTCTTAACCTATTCTTTTGACTTAACAACTATTTTCTATAGCATTTACATAGCTTCATTGCTTACATAGCATCCACTATCACCTGTCCCAATTTACTTTTTTCCTCTTCTTATTTGTTGGGGGTGGATTTACATACGTAAGAAAACTAAAATATTTCTGAAGAAAAATAGCTAGAATCTAATCACATTTGGGGCAGAGAGAGCCAACTGGGGAAATAAACATACTTTTCACCAGGAAAATGCATTCATATATGCACGTATGTGTATAAATATATACATATATTTTATATTAAAATAGTCACATATAAATATCTGAAGAATGAGATGAAAGTGGTCTCTGGTGGAGATATTCGAGGGCTGCTTATCTATCAAGAGCTCGGTTTCTTTGTGCTTTTCCTCTGTGTTGTGGCTGCTAAAGGCTTCATGGATTCCCCTGCATGGGTGATTTTTATTCCCGTCTGAAATCACTGGTAATTGCTGTCTGAAGAAACATGGCTTTCTTGTGTATCATGCTGCCTATTCTCTAGAGCTTGGTTTAAACAACAAACCACCATTTCGTGTTTCATACATTTTAATGAAAGTTATTCCATAAAAGTCTCCTGAGTGTGTTACATTTCCACATTCTCTTCATACTCAAATCATAATCACAGCCATAAGAAAGATTTTTGTACAAGGATATAGGAGTTTTTTCACTGTATACTTGGAGAAAAAATACATTCTACTTTAGACAAAATACTTGGGAATATTGTCTTAAATAATATAATATGTATTAAAGCAGAAAAGCTTCTATTTAAAATATTTATAAGGACATGAATATAAATTTGTATAAAATTATAAAACATAAAATTTCAAAAGTAGATCCTGGTGAGATGAATAAATGAATTTCACAAGGTGACAGAGAAAAGCCTCCTTTTAAATTACTCTTTCCTGTAAAATTCATCCTCTAAAAATATAAGGTATAATATTCATATATGTGTGTGTATATGTGTATACACACATATGCAACTCTCTTATACATATATGTATTTATATTAATATATGCATGTATAGAGAATTGCATATATAGTTTATATATGTATATATAAACACATGTGTACATGTATATATAGCCATACACATATGCAAATTTGGCCTTTTTATAATTCGTATTTAATTCCTTACAAACACATATGTGGAACCTAATCATCAAGGCCTTAAATTTCAGATGTGGAATTTTTAGAATTGGTAGACAGTGAGAGATATTATATTCTAAGTATTAAAAAAGAATGTGGAGCCAGCTACCTCCTCCATTATATGAATTATAAACCAATATCTTTGTTGTCAAGAAGCATCAAGTCAGATGCAAGTGAACTACATAATTTCTTTTTCTTTTTTTTCTTTTTTTAGATATTTTCTTTATTTACTTTTCAAATCATATCTCCTTTCCCCTCTGGAAAAAAACAAAAACAAAATCAAAAACCCTGTTCTGTATTTTCTGTATTTACATTTCAAATATTATCCTCTTTCCTGGTTTCTCCTCCAAAAAACCCTATCCCCTTCCCCTTCCCCCTGCTCACCAACCCACCCTCTCCCACTTCCTTGCCCTGGCATTTCCCTACACTGAGGGTTAGAACCTTCACAGGACCAAGAGCTTCTCCTTCCATTAATGATCAAATAGGCCATCCTCTGTTACATATACAGCTGGAGCCATGAATCCCACCATGTGTACTCTTTGGTTAGTGGTTTAGTCCCTGGTAGCTCTGAGGGTATTAGTTAGTTCCTATTGTTGTTTGTCCTAAAGCCCTGTAAACCCTTCAGCTCCTTGGTCCTTTCTCTAGCTCCTTCGTTGGGGACCCAGTGCTCAGTCCAATGGATGTCAGTGAGCCTCTACTTCTGTATTAGTCTGGCAATGTCAGAACCTCTCAGGAGACAGCTATATCAGGCTCCTATCAGCCAGCACTTGCTGGCATCCACAATAGTGTCTGAATTTGGTGATTGAATATGGGAAGGATTCCCAGGTGAAGCAATCTCTGGATTGTCCTTCCTTCAGTCTCTGCTCCCTAGTTTGTTTCTGTAACTCCTTCGATGGGTATTTGGTTCCCTGCTTCTAAGAAGGAACGAAGTATTCACACTTTGGTCTTCCTTCTTCTTGAGTTTCTTGTGGTTTGTGGATTGTATTTTGGGTATTCTGAGCTTCTGGGCTATTATCCACTTATCAGTGGATGCATAGGTGACTAAAATTCTATCAATTAACACCAGAAAGGAATGTGAAGAGTATTGCATCAAGGAGTAAGATAACGTGCCAAATAAGTTTCCAGGAAGAATTTGTGACATATGTGTGACTGAGTAATGGAATTCTAAAATATAATTTGGAAGTGACAGTATTTCATAAGTCTATGGACGTTCTGAAAGCTAGCTGATTAAAAGATTTAAAGTTATGAATTTATATTCAGCTTTTCCTCTTCAACAATAGCATTGGTCGGGCTGTGGTGGCACACAAGTTTAGTCCCAGCACTTGGGCGGCAGAGGCAGGCATATTTCTGAGTTCGAGGCCAGCCTGGTCTACAAAGTGAGTTCCAGGAAAACCAAAACAACAACAACAGCAACAACAACAACAAAACCTCTAGGACTGATATTTTGATATAGAATTAACTACATGATAGCTGGCATACAAAATGTGTTAGAAGAAAATTTCAGAAATACTTGATACTTTTATGAGTTTCATTATTTGTGTAAATTTCTGGTATATATTTAAAAGTAAAATCTATAGATATATATGTGATATAGACTGAGAGGTAAGTTGTGCTTCTGTCATCCCACATTGTCCTGTAACAAACAATTACTTACAATCAAACAGAGGGGCATTCACAAACGCGTGCCTGCGCACGCGCAGTGCCACACGCAAGCGCGCGCGCACGCGCGCGCGCGCACACACACACACACACACACTATCCTAACATTGTATCGTCTGTTTTTAATATACTTTTCTTTATCAGACCTTCTATCGTAATTGCTACAATATTCCACTGACTGAGATCAGTAATACAATATCACAGTAACTTTTTAAATATTTCCCTTTCCACTTCAGAATGTCAATTTTAAATGCTAAACCCTAGTCACAATTACCGGGTTACATGAACGAAAATGGTTAGGTTATTTACTGGGATTAAGCATTCATAAATAACCAAGATGACACAGAACACTTAAAACTGTCAGACTCCTTCGAAGGATATGTTTTGGTACGAACAGGCAATAAAGAAGACTGGGGGCATAGTTTGAATGAAAAGGACTCTGTAACATTTTGAGGACGTCCTTGGCTGATGACTTGGAGCCAAGTAGCCCCAGCAGCTACTGTCAAGTGGCAATGATTTTACATCAGAACCAGACATAATTGGGAGCAGCAGAAGGGAAAAAGAAAATATCTCTTCTGACGAAAACTGTTAGGGATTTGTAGAAAAGGAGAAAGGCTAAACTGGAAAAAGAGAAGGGTTGTCATCAAAAGCTCTAGTCTTTGAGGACTGAAATCTTCTAATGAGTTCAAATAACTGGAGCCTCAACTCATCCTTTGCAGATCATTTTAGCAATGATGTTCTTTCTTGCTATTTAAAAAAAAAAGTTTGAGGCTTAATTCAGAATAACATCCCCATTTAGCCCATAAATGCTTGAAGCTTAAACTTAAAATCAAACGTGTCTTCCTTCTCTTCAACACCAGAAATCCTTAGGAAACTGAAGTAGTTTTGTATAAAATACATTTGTGTACAAATTTTTTTAAGATTCAGCCTCTGAGTCACAAAAGGATAGAGGATATTATTAAAAGGATGAATTTAGCAAGACTTTAAATTTAGGTTCTATAAAGCAAATTTAGTTCCTATGTCTCATGTATCAAAACACTTAAACAAAATAGGAAAAACATTATGTAAGAGGAAAGCAGTTTATAATGGGACAATCACCAATAAAAGTTTCTTTTACACTGAGCGATGGTGGTGCATGCCTTTAATCCTAGCACTTGGGAGGCAGAGGCAGGTGGATTTCTGAGTTCGAGGCCAGCCTGATCTACAGAGTGAGTTCCAGGACAGCCAGGGCTACACAGAGAAACCCTGTCTCGAAAAACAAAAACAAAAACAAAAACAAACAAACAAAAGTTTCTTTTACACTGTGAAGTAGTGGGTCACTTGCCTGCCTAGATGGAATCAACTGATGTTTATGGAATCAATGTTGGCTCACCAGCAGGCTTACAATGATGAAATCACAAATATAAGCCAGTCAACTCGCAAGTAGACATTTCAATGACGTGAATACCAGGGAAAATGAAAATGAATTTTAAGTTTAAAACACTGCCTTTTAAATCAAAAAATTAAAAATATACTATTTAATATAATAATACTTTCTGATTTTGAGCAATTTTATCATTTTCCCCAGATGTGCTACTAATTTTTTCTAGATGTGACAGAATTAGCCTGTATAACATTATGAAGTTATGGCCACCTGTCCACTCACCACAGAGAACAGCAACATTCTTGCTGTGAACCCCAAGACAACTTCACCCACATCACTGCTATATCAACAATAAAAAGAGTCTTGAATCTCAAATTGCATTCTCTAACTATTCTTCATTGTCTTCCATTTGGACAGTTTTCTGATGTCTTAGTCTATGCTTTGGTCGTGGGCTTTCCTTTGTATGGGCCTCAAGTCTGTTTGCTCCTTTCAAAGGCCAATGGTTTCTATTTATTGAACAATACAGAAAATATGCCATGGTAATAAAAAGAGGAAATATGTTTATTACAGAAAAATTTGCCAGAGTTTTATGAGAGAAAACATTACTCTCATGACCCAAAATTGCAGTCAGAGTTGCAAACAGAAGTCAGAAACCTAGACCCACAAGTGCTTTGCTTCTAGCATTGACAGTGAATACATTTTTCTTTACAGTTGCTTTCAACCTATTGTTCCTTTCAGCAATAATTACCAAGGTTCTCTCTCTCCCTCTTTTTCTCTTTCTCTTTTACTCTTCTCTCTGTCTCTGTCTCTCTCTATGTTTCTCTTTGTCACTATCTGTTTCTATCCTTCCCTGTCCCTCTTCTCTGTATCTCTCTGTCTCTGTATCTTTCTTTCTCTTTTACACACACACATACACACACACACACACACACACACACACACACACACACTTCTGGTTTAGGTACATGGAGAATACATATATCATAATGAAATCTACTATGTATTTAGTTTAAATTGTAAAGGGTAGTCCCACAGAAAACAAAGGCATACTAGAGTTTTCTACACCCTTCTCTTAAAGGAAAATTAGAATTAAACAGAATGAGTAAAAGTAATGAAGCAGGTTGAGAACATAGCAAGTTTCAAGGTCTACTGTGGACTTGGTCATAAGATCTGGTAAATGTCAATCTCTGAAGGTGAGAGATGTCAGAAAAACCTGTTTCTGCAGCTACACAAAAGCACTCAGTAGATACTGAGCACAAAATCAACACTTAAAATAATACACTATTCAACATGGTTAGCTGCAACTTGTCTCTAAATATACACAAGATGCTCTTGTTCTGCATGACTCAAGCTTCAGGTTCAGTTCTCCACATGGACCATGTTTTGACACCTCCTACCTTACCACTACCCACCCACCCCCCACACACACAATGATAAACTTCCTTCAACTAGGCTACACCTCTTAATAGTACCATTCTCTATGGGTCAAACATTCAAAAACATGAGTATACAAGATCCATAATTACTCAAACCACCACAGCAAATGAGAATTTTAATTTAATTTAATTTATTTTATGGAAGTACCTAATCAAGTGCCATTTTCACAACTTTGCTCTGAGGAGACTTGGATCATATTTAGACTTCTGGAAAAGAGTACACAACTCATGAGGAATTACATTATTCTCTATAACACAAGAAAACAACTATATGAAGAAGAAAAGGATTGTTAAGCAATATAATTTCAAGATGAGTTCAACTAAAGTTTTTGTAATTCATCTTGAGTTCTGTATGGTCCCATCATGGGAGGACTAATTTGGACTTCCCATAGTTTATACATAAATGATAACATAACTGGTTAGAAATCCTGATGAGTAAGTTTCTATCATGATTTAATCATACTAACTTATAGTGTTGGTTAGATGTTTATAGTAATTGTCTGTAGTTATACATTTCAGTTTATTTTGATTCTCTGGTAAGAATGAAACCCATTTCATTCTTGATGCTAGATATTGATTTATAAACTGTGCTCTGGTCTTATTTCATATATCTATACATAATAATGGGTTATATTAATTTTATACATATAAATTATATACATATAATTATATTAATTTTTATACATATAAATTATATATATACATATAATTACATGAAAAAATAAATTGCATGTATGTTTATATTTGTGTACCACCATGTGTGTTCCTTGGTATCCTGAAGTCCAGAAGAGGGTATTAGATCCATTACAACTGAGATATATATACATGGCTATGATCCTCCACATATATATGGGAAATAGAACCTTGGTTTGTCAAAGAGCAGGAAGTACTCTCATGCATTGAACCATTTCACCAGAAATACATTTTCATTCCATTCATCCATCATCACCCTTTTCCCCTCCCAATGATTCACTTCTTCTCAACTGATCTTTTTTGACTTTTGTTTCTTTATTTTTTTGCATTTTTTTCTTTTATAAACCAGTGAGATTACTATGTGTTACTTATAGGAGCACAAGACAGAATTAGTCTTAGGAACATAGGAAATTTACCAATGGTCACACCACTGGGGAAAATGTCTTTCTTTCCACCAGTAGCCATTATTTACTTATAATTTTGGAGGGAGGAGTGGGCTATGAAGAGCCTTTAAGAAAGGGCCTTATAAAATGATCCTTTTTCCATGAATAGTCTAATACTATGTAGGTCTTGCTCAGAAAATCACACTGCTAGAAGTTCAAGAGTGGACGAAGCATGCCATACCTGGGAGACAGCTTCCTTAAACACACTATTCCTTCTGCTGTCTCCTGTATTCCCTCAACTTTCCCTTCTGTATTATTTCCAATATATTCAATATTCTCTACTCTCAGCCTTTTGACCACTAGAGTTCATCTTGCTGTGATAGTAAATCTTACTTGTAATTAGAAGGGATTTGTCATCAACACTGAAATAAGTTGTTGGGCATGACTTTGAGAGATTTTCTTGATTAATTTAATTGAAATGGGAAGCTCTGAACTAAATGTGAGCATAGCTTGGATCCTGAGCTAAATGAGGAGAACAAGAATTGAGTGGCAGCTTTTATCATTCTCTGCTTCCTCCATGTGTCCTAATGTGACCGATGCTTTCTACTCCTTCAGATAGACCTTCCTTGCCCAATCAGTTGCACTCCCAAGATACGTAAGACAATGTAAACTGTTTTTCCTTAAGTTCCCCTTTGCAAGTATTCTGCAAAGAAATAAAATATGGCATTAACACTGACACTCAAACCAAAAGGAAGATTCTCTGATTAATGCAGTGAACAGTGCTAACCAAAAAGCACAGTGGTGGATATTTAGAAGGCAACTTGACAGACACTTATGGCCATTTAGCAAAATGTCAGCAGTAGCTTTCCCAGGAAAGCTTCAGACCTCTAAGCCACAGATTTCTGGTAAGATTTACAGTATAAAACATGGGTACTTCCTATAAAACAGGCCTCACATCTGGTGATTACTACCTTAAAAAGCATCATTCTACCACTGTACCAATGATTGCTTTTTTTCTGCTCTTGTAGGGTGGTGTTATCTATCACACAGAGTGTCTGTTGGCTATTGACAATAATAATCTCCCAGCAGCCTGCAGAATACCTTCTGACATATGTAAGCTAGGCAGCATGGTGGAAGCTTCCTGTACATACACACATGCGTATCAGCGTGCGTACACACACACACACACACACACACACACACACACACACACCCATTATTGAATCATTTTTATGCTTCCACAACATGTGCACCACAAAGGACAATTAACAATTTATGCCAAGAGGTCACATTATACAGTTGAGAAAGCACATTCAATAGTATAGACATGGCCTTTCATTGTAGCACGTTACATTCTGTAAATAGCGCTTGTAACTCTTTTCTTTTAAAGGAATTGTAAGCCTATCTTAAATGAATGTCAAACAGCATATGCAAACAGCAAAATGTCATGTGTGTTTTGTTAGGTACTGAATTAATTATTATTTCAGCTCAATGGTTATTATGTCTTTGAATCACTGTTTTATCCTACATTTCCAGAAACAAATTAATCTTAAAGAAGATGGCTGAGACATTACTGTCTATATAGTACCACGTTAACAAATGAGATATACTCACAAGTATCAGAATAAATGTAATACATTTCAGCTAATTGTAATAAATAATATTATAATTCTACATCACATTCCAGCAACTATTAACTATCAGAATATCAGCAGAATGAGTTCTTAGACGCTTCCTAGCTTACTCAAGTGTACTAGCCATTCACTGATAGGTTTACATATGCTGTTTGACATTCATTTAAGATAGGTTCACTATTCCTTTAAAAGAAAAGAGTTACAAGCTCTATTTATAGAATGTAACGTGCTACAATGAAAGGCCATGTCTATACTAATGAATGTGCTTTCTCAACTGTATAATATGATCTCTTGGCATAAATTGTTAATTGTCCTTTGTGGTGCACTATTGACTAAAATATTTTAAATTATTCAGTATATTTCACTCTACTAAATACAGAGAAATGGTTTATATGATGTGATTTTGGCTAATAGGACAAAAAGAAGCAGGTATTGCCTTTGCTTTAATGGTCC
>JADRCD010237368.1:0-45203 GCA_019843815.1 Montemys delectorum | reverse complement strand
ATGAATGTCTGTAATCCCAATTGTGGTGAGTTCTAGGTCTGATGAGAGACCTTACAGCGGAAAATAAGGTGGAAAGGACATGTGATAGTGAAAACTCTATGCCCTCTGTGTGCACATACAAAATATAAACACAGGAATTAATTAGATATTTAATATGTAGAAGATATACCAATGTCCAGCAGGTGTCTACTGAAGAAAGGTTCACCATCATTACTCCTTAGGGACGTGCAAATCAGAAACACAATGAGCTATCGCCCAGTGTAGTAGGAACACTTGTTACCACAGAGACAAAAGATAACATGGCGGGGGGGGGGGGAGAAAGGAAGTAGATTAGATTCCCCCCAGGTGCTGTTGTTTGAATCAGACTTTGTGGCAAAGTGTATGAAGTTCCTCAGAATCTTAAAAATGTATGCTTGTATGAATTGGCCATCTTACTACTTGGTATATAGTCTAAGGAAATGGATTACTCTGCTTAAGAAACAACTACACACTCATGTTCACTGCAACGCTGGTAACAATAGCCAAGATACAGAGGAAATCTGGATGTCAATCACTTGATGAATAGGTTAAGAAAATTTGGGAGATTTGGCACAGACTATTCTTCACCTGTAAAGAATGAAATGAAATCCTGTCATTTATATAATGGATGTAGCTAGGGAATCATTGCAGTAAGTGAAGCAAGCCAGACACAGAAAGACAAACACCAGAGGATGTTACTCATACATGGAGTCTAACACAACTGGCCTCATCGAGTATGGTTAGCAGGGTCCTGAAGAAGGAGGGAGGGGAAGATGGGGAGCTGTCTGTCCATGGGTACATGTCATGGACTAACAGGAATAGAAAGCTGCAGCATGCTAGTGTACACGAGGAAGTCATTAAAGGTATTATAGGGCACTACGTACTTCAAAAAGCCTAAAGATTGTACGTTAAATGTTTACATAATAAAGACATTATAAATTAAAAGAATGTGGAACAATTTAACCCAGCTTAAATACCACACCATGAGTGAGCATTTGAAACATCACATTATTCTACAAATAATTACCAGGCTTAAGTAATGCTGCAGGCCAATGTCTGACATGCTCTCTGCTGAATTGTATGTATGTATGTATGTATGTATGTATGCATGTATGTATGTATGCATGTATGCATGTATTATACTGCATCACATTTTAAATGTTAGTGACTGTAAATTATACAACACAAAGACTCTGAACACCCCTGATATTTAACTACTACAAAATGCCAGTGCAAACTCTGAGGAATAAATGATCAAGAAACAGATCTATCAGGAAAGAGACACGTCTGAATTGTAGACACTTTAAGCATGTGTCCCTTCTGTTTGTCACTGGAAGTTTCGATTACTCGTGAGTTGTTTGTCTCTGTTCCCAATGTACCCTCTAGTCTGCTCTCTGAGGCTGATACCTGTAGTACCTGGGACACTGATGTGAGGATATAGTTCTAAGTACTAAAGTAAAACAGTCCTCATAAAGTTGAAGCAAATGTAAATGCTGTTCAGCTCCTAAATGTAAGCTAGGTGCTTATTGAATGTGAGAGAGTACTTTATCCCACTAGTGATACGTCATGCACAATGCATGGTGCTTTCTGTCTGGATAAAAGAGAGAATAATATCTGTACACATTGTATTTTATTATTCCTTATGTTAGTTTGTGATTTAGCAGTGAAGGTCTGACCCTTGTTACCTATAATTACACAGGCTACCTTCAAAGGGGCCAGACCTCCTCACCTGAGAGACAAAGGAAATGCTACATTCTTATGTCGTAAGGCAGCCTACAAAAGGCCGGGTTCTTGAGGTCCCTCTACTCTGTAAAGTGTATGTTTCCCAAACATATCAGACTACGTAAATTTTCATATAAATAACAAGTTATGAAATTAGTAACTATCGTCATTTGATATGGCAATATGAACTTATCCATAAAAACACGTTTTTAGGTTTAGATTTTGGATAAAGGTACAACTTTTAGATGATGCAATTAAACTTCTGGCTGAAACACAACATTCTCAATTCTGCATCTTACTATGTTTCTGGAGGTCATGGACAGAACAAATTAATTATAAGTGCATGTACATGTATGCCTGTTTTATACCCTGGGACTCTGGCTGGCACGGGCGTGGGGTGTTCTTTATTGTGCAGTAAGTGTGTGGTGCTGAAGCAAAAGAGATTGTCGCGTTATTAAAATGCCACCCTCACATGCTGCTCTCGGCTAACTATTGGACAGCATCCAGGAGGGGAGAAGGGCGGGTGGAGCAAAACAAACAGAACAAACGCAACTTAACAGCAGAGAAGAGAGCTGTACCCTTCACTAAAAGCATAGAAATCTGGACTCAAACACTTCTGAAAACTCTTGGATTTCTCCTTTCTTCAACTCCTGCTCAGTCAGGATGTGAGCCCTGCCATTATGTATGGCTTGGGGCTGTTTGTGAGCTTCCTCTCCATCTGGGACTGAGGGAAATTGCAGGTTTCCAGGGAGGGGAATGCTTTTACAGCAGGGATCACCGCTTTAGCACTTTGCGATAGCCGTGCCAAGTCCAGTGACACTACCTGCCTGGCTCCCTGTGACAGCCTGGCCACTAAGGTTTTGTATTTTTAGTTACGGAAAGTATATAGGGGCATTTCCGAAGCCTGACATTGTTCTTTGCTCGAAGACCATAAACACGCCGAACAGCCATTAAAAGCCATTTCATTTCTCTTCCACCTACAAAATGAATGTAATTATTGCAGGGGCACGAAAATGCTTCAATCTACATTTTTGTCCCTCTCATCTTACAAAGTCCACTGTTCCCTTTCAGGTCTCTAGCAGGCTGCCTTTTCCAAAGGCTGCATATGCTTACTAAAAGCACCTCTCATTCCGGGGAAGCTGTCAGCAATTACTGCAGTGAACTTTAAATCCTTTCCTCTAACTACCGAGTTAGTCCAGAAATAATGACACAACTTCTCATTGCTTTAAAATGTCAAGCTGACCACTCAGAAATTTCAGCTAGGTTTCTCTGGGTAGGCCCAAATGATAAGAAATTTTATGAGCCTTCCATTTCAGTCCCTGTTTCATTACAGCACAGTCTAACGCCTTCATGGTATAGCAACACCTTCTGGGACACATTAAAACTTAAACAAACCACAGAAACTGCCACCAGAAGAGAGGGAACACCATAGACCTGGCACAAGCATACTATTTTCCTCCCTTTATCTGACACTATGACTTGAATTATTTTAATTTTTCTTCAATATCATCCCCTTTCTTTTTTTTTAACTGAAAAGCCTATAACTTTATTCATATATTTACCTAAATATCTATTTATAGATATAGAGATATAATCCATATGTAAACAATAGTGTACACTCTGAGTAATTTAGTAGGTTTCAAAGATTTCTGTTAATAAATATGGACAAATAAATTAACATTATCAGAAATTATTACTGTATGAAATGCATAGTCCCCCCTTAAAATGCATTTTGTCTTTTACTTTATCTTTCTTTCTCTTTTCTTTTAAACTCCAGATTTTATTCCCTTCCAGTCCACCCTCTGACTGTTCCACATCCTATACCTCCTTCCAGACCCCCTGTCTGCACGTGGATGTCCCCACCCCAACCCCACCTAACCTCTAAATCCACTGGAGCCTCCAGTCTCTTGAGAGTTAGGTGCATCTTCTCTTACTAACCCCAGACCTGGCAGTGCTCTGCTGTATATGTGTTGGGGCCTCATATCAGCTGGTTGTGTGCTGCCTGGTTGGTGATCCAGTATCTGAGAGATCTTGGAAGTCCAGGTTAATTGAGACTGCTGGTCCTCCTACAGGGTCCCCCTCCTCCTCAGCTTCTCCCAGCTTTCCCCTAATTCAAGCACATCATCACCTTTCTATGTAGTTTAAAAAGGTTACATGTCTTTACCTAATGGTAAGGTATCTTTCCTCTCACTGAACAAAACAATTTAAAAATACAAGCATGTATATATGTATTAACAACCCCCCCACACACACACATGCCCTACACACACATTCACACACATACTCAACAAGTACTTTTCTTCATACTGCCCTGGATGGCCTAGAACTTTCTATGTAGCTTTGATCTCACAGAGTCCTGGTACTAAAAGCATAATCTGCTATGCCCAAAAATCAGTGACTAGTTACATACATTTCAGTATTAGATTTATTATCAAGTGTAAGGTTCAACTTTTATAATCAGAGAAAAAGAAAAAAAGTTATATAAAAGTTTGAATTAACTTTATTTGAAAGATCTATTCATTTATTTTTGTTTTTATGTGTATGAGAATTTGCCTCTATGCATATATATGTACCACTTTCAGGCCTGGGGCCTGTGGAGGCCAGAGTTGGAGCTAGAGGCATTTTACTTTTTTCCTGAGAGCTGAAACCAGGTCCCCTGGAAGACAGTAAGTGCTCTCAGTTTCTGAGCTATTTTTCTGGATAGTCAATTAATTTTCATAGTGGTCCAGATGGCATTGAACTTACAAAACTACAACATGGATAAGAAGAGAGAAAAATCTAAGTTTTTAAAACAATATGGAAATCATTGGCCTTTTATTTGTGACTATTTCCAATACAGTATGACTATGCAGGTAAGCTATCAGGAGATCAGGTCAGGGTTAAATGGCATAATCTAAACCAAAAACATAGACCCCTGCCCCCAAGGAAAGAAAACTTAGCTTTTTTCGTCTTATGTTAAAATTATTACTATTACAAACTGGGTGTTACGGGTGCACATCTAATTCCAGCAGTGGAGAAGTAGGGACAGGAGGATCAGAAGTTCAAGGTTATCTTCAGCTATGCATCAAGTTTGAGGTCAGTCTTGGATATAGAAGATCAGGTCTCAAAAATGAACCAACCAACCAACCAACCATTTTATTATCTTTTATATCAAATGCATAGAGTATGTGCAGGGAGAGGTTGGATTCTAGGGCCATATTTATAAAGTGTGATTCGTACTCCAGACCAGTGGCTCTCGAGCTTCCTAACGCTGCGACCCTTTAATACAGTTCCTCACATTGTGGTGACTCCCAAACATAAAATCATTTCTGTTGCTACATCGTAACTGTAATTTTTACTACTGTTATGAATTGTTATATAAACATTTGATATGCAGATGGCCTAGGTGACCCCTGTGAAGAGATCAACTGACCCATTTGATCAATCAACCCCCAGAGGGGTCACGACCCACAGGTGGCCATTGTTCTAGACACTTGTTAGAGACACAGTGCGAACAAGAAAGGCAGAACTATAGACTAGTTGGCAACAGAGAATCCAAAGAAGGCCACCAGTTCCCTGAAAAGGGCACAGTACTGCCTGGAGAGTAAAGGCTCTAGGACAAACAAACAGACCAACAAACATGACAACAAAAAACCAAATTACAAAGTCTGGGAGTAGGAAAAGGATCCAGGAAAGTCTCAAACTTGTCTTCATGAAAATAAAAGAGTCAGGTCCTATGCAACTAAAGCAGCATCACTGGAGCGATGGTGCTTCATTCATTTTGAATCTCTTAGAAAAAGCAGCTCTCAATTGGAGGAATGAATGAGTAAGGTGAAGAAAGGCTAACATTCTACAGAGGCCCATTTAGGTGGGTGGTAGGTACCAATTGCTATTGTTAACTACTGTCTCAGTCTTTCTGGTAGCTACTGCCTTCATTTGGTGGAAAATGAAGTTAAAGACCAGAACAATTTCATAAAGCTATATACTAATGTCTGTGAGCCGGTCAAACACCCACATAGTGCATTCCATTAGTACGAAAGGAACAGGATGACAGCAACCATCTACAATATGGGAATTCAACATCCATTCTCCATGGATGGCATCATTCACACTCTATGAGGAACTAGATGAACAAATATTTATTAGTTACTAATAGTGAAATATTAAAGAATAAATTCCAATGTGAAACATAGAAACATAGCTCCTCATAAAACGCAAATGCATGGAATGTGACACTATCAACCAGTGCAAAAATCTGCAGAGAAAAAATGAGCCACATTCAATGAGAAGCTTTAAAGCTGTATTTTACATCAGTCTCGAGGCTGGCAAAGGAGAATACTAGTCCCATGCATAGAGGCTGATGGTTCAGAACTTTTGTTCCGTATACTCTGCTATGCATCCAAAGCACTGCAATAATTAAACACAGTAGTCTTGCCTTCATCCAGCTGCCTGTGCCAAATGGGGATGAGGGATCCCATAGGTCCACAAGAATCTGAGCAAAAGCAATCAGAATAAAGGCCCAGAGCAGGGAAGGAGGGCTCGGTGGCATGCACAAACTCCTGGAACTGAGGACTCTTAGCCTAGCCATGCCTCAGGAAGACCTTCGCTCCAACAGTATTTTATTGGTGAGGATTTCGGTTTTTACAAACCAACACATGAAGCAGAATAGTTCCTGTGAAAAATGCACATGCCAGCATCAGCCAGCAGCTCTCAGCCATAATTCCTAGACTGTGCCATCACAAAGATGCATACAATTATCAATTTTCTTTTCTACCAGGAAAGTAGCATCATATTACAGTCTAGACCTTAAAAATTGCAGGCATGCACGCACGCGCGCGCACACACACACACACACACACACACACACACACACACACACACACACGTAAAATGAAAACCTAAAATGAAAGCTCCTCAGCCTATTATATCCTCCATCATTAAATACAAGGTTGTCAAGACAAGTAATAGAACATTGGTCAAAAAGTAATAGCTTGGTTAAAATTTCTTCTCGCTGATATTAGTTGCAAGTTTGTACGGGCCTGCCTATTATCCATCTTAATGAAATTCACCTGTCACTTCCATTCTGAAAGAGTGAATTCTTGTACCGGATGACAAGAGTAAAATTAAAATCTCTTCTCTTCTCCCAATCAAACTGCCTAATGATGGAAAAGAAGAAATAAGTAACTCAGAAACCCCTGCCACTAATTGGTCAAGGAAAGAGTCGTCTTCAAGATCTCTTTGCCCCCTTTTGACTTCCTCTGGTGATAGTCCTGAGAGTTGCCAGTCAGCTACTTGTCTTTTAAACTCCCTTTGCCACCAGGCAGTATACTGAGTAAAACTAGCTCAGATGAGTAGTGCGGAAAGACAGTAGGGAAAGGTGCAGAAGACAGTCTA
This sequence comes from Montemys delectorum, assembly GCA_019843815.1. Classification (NCBI taxonomy): domain Eukaryota; kingdom Metazoa; phylum Chordata; class Mammalia; order Rodentia; family Muridae; genus Montemys; species Montemys delectorum. The sequence continues at coordinate 38,090 of JADRCD010237368.1, read as the reverse complement.
CCCTTCACAGCCTTCATCATCACCGTCAGTCACTGGGCAGTGAACCTGTCTAAAAGTTGAACGTGTCACCACGTACCTAAATTAGAGGAATCAAAAGACAAATCTTGTGTTTAATTATCAACTTCCTGAGCTGACGACATGAAGACGTGCATTTATTTACCTCTCTTTCCCATGGGGGTGGACTTATTAGGCTTTATATTTACCACCTTTCTTATTTCAAGGTTTTATAGAAAGCTGTTTAAAATATAGCAATCCAATAAATATCAAGTATGGTCTAGAATACCAAATCAAAATTCAACTCAAATGGTATAGGAACTGGAAGTTTAAGGTGCTGAAGCCCATTCATTTCGAGCCTCAATTATGTTCTGGCTTCTAATTTTTACTTTTAAACTCATGCTATATCCACAAATTATGTCTAATCAATTCCTCATCTTAAAAATTCATTTACTAATGTGTAAGTCAGAAAGAATTAGTGCAGAATCCTTATCATGCAATAGAGGAGAGTGTTATTCTGGGCACAAAAGGGCAGGAAGTGTAAAGGAAAAGATATATACACTTAAAATTCTAGAATCTTAGGCGACCGAGGGAGTGGAAAATGATAACTGTTTTCCATTGCTTAAGAAAGACCAAAAGTAGGAGTTAGCGAAGGAAACCAATACTCATCGTGGCACCAGAAACTAAGAATAATATCAACAAGATCCAGGCAAAGGATTAACTAGATTGGAGGATGACCAAGTCTATTTGAAAGTTACTGATGGAATTTGACAAGTCAAAACAGACATAAATATTAGGATCTTGATTTGCCACCGAGTTAATGGAAATAAACTAACTCCAATAATTACTTCCAAAAGTACTTTGGGAGATAAACAAAAACCATTCTAGGGAAGAGTGATGCAAAGAGTCACACATTTTCTCATAATCATTACAATGTCCTACACTAGGACAGAATCAGTCACATACTTAATGGGCAACATATCACACATTATACTCATATAGTTTGATCCTACACTCTAAGAAAAGCAGTAGAAAACCAGTGTATGTGGTAACTTTTCCAAATAGGAAGCTCATCCCGATCTGTAGAGAATGCAAATCAGGAAAGTGATCACTGAAGAGAGTGCCAGAGGTCTAGAAGAGCTTGCAGCCAGCCTAAATTAAGGAAATTCCTAATGACATGAAATCTTTTGTCTACAATTCACAAGTTGAGAAAAAGGAGATTTTAACCTCATAATATTGAGGCTGTAAAACACTCTACTTATTTGATCCAGTTTCTATAATCACATTCCTGAACCCTCTGCATGAATTTTAACATTTCCACAAGCTTATGAAAGTTACAATATTTTTCATGATTTTGCTACAAAAGTTCAGAGCCCTGATCTAAAGTTCTCCTTAGGGACAAGAGAAGAAAACAGCATTATGGCAGAACAGAGCTTTCCAGATACTTCCATCCCTAACTGCAAAACCAGAACATAACACACATATGTGTTCATCATGGTTTGCCGTTCAGTGGCAACTTAATAAAAAATTAAAGCAAAGAAAATAAATTATTCTGGCAGGTTTACAATGATCATATGTAAATACTAATATTCAGTCTAGGATATTATTATGCACCAAAGTTGAATGCATTCTTAACTCCAATTTACCAGTGTGCTTTGACATGCCTGTAGACCTTTTTCTTTTTGCAAGCACGCACTTATAGATGGAGAAAGCTCTATGACATTAGATAGATTCTAAATTTAAAGTTCACTGAGAAACTAGATTCTACTCTGACTTCAGTATTTGCCACTGTTTGCTAGAGTGTCGGGATACCAAAGTCATTCCAATTAGGAAGAAAATGTCCCCTAAACACGCTGCAAAACTTTTCCTGAACAGGACTTTTAATGTACTATTAATTTGGTGAGAGGTTTTTATTACATTTTTAACATGCTCATTAAATGTAAATACATGGAGTCAGTGAGCCAGAACACTGGCACTTGCCAGACAAGTCTATGGAATGAGTTTAATCTACAGAACCAACTTGAAGTTAGAAGGAGTATTATCCTCTAACAGACAGACAGACAGACACCCACACACACTCACAAGCACACACACTCGCATACACTCATGCTCACACTCTCACATATAGATTCTCACATTTGAACTCACACACACATGCATTTACACATTCAAATGCACGCAGACACACACACACACACACACACACACACACACACACACACACATTAAGTTTAAACATTTAGAACAATAGGTCTCAATCTTAATGACAGAAACTGTTTTCCTAAAACCAACTTTTAATGATTTCACATTTGTACCATGTACACTCCAAGAGCAGAGAAAAAAAATCTAAAATATTACAGACATCAATTGCTCCTTTGCTATCGATGACACTACATGATGTCACCAACATAAATCTAACATAAAGAAGAATGTTGAAGTGTGTCACCTTGTTCATTTAGTGTAATTAAGATGCTCCCAAATTTCTGTTTCCTCTGAGGTAGAAAGCCATTGTGCAGTGCAAGCTAACCTGGAGTTAGCTACATTCCTCAGGATGGCCTCTGACTTGTGATCCTCTTTGCTTGCACACCTGAGAGTTGGGACTGCAGGTGTGCACTGACACACTAACACTTCTAGCAGTTAAATTGACCTGTATAAATCCTGACGGTGTTGCTACTGCACACACTGAACAAGCACTCCACCCCCGAGCCTTTCCTTGGCTAAGTTCTGACTCTACTCAGTTATATTTTGTTGGTCTTACTGGGCCCTCATCTCCATTTCAATATGGCCCACTCCCACTCACTCACACGAAATGTAAAATGCTAAATATGGAGGAAATTTTCTGCAAGTTATTGTATACATTAGTGAAAAAAGCCATTTGTGTGTGTGTGTGTGTGTGTGTGTGTGTGTGTGTGTATGTGTTGTTTATGGATATACTCATTAGTCAGTCAGCCAAATACATAAGATGAGGCTATTGGTGGACACACTCTTAAAAGTACCCAGGAAGTAGCTGTGAGTGCCGGATATGTGTGGATAGTCAGTGAGAAATGTGCCTAATGCAACAAGACATGTGTGACTCCGTATGAGTGCTCTGTCAAAGGTTTCTAAAATGGCAGTGTGTTCCTGAAGTTAGCTGGATGCACACTGCCGCTTGCAAACTCTCAACAAATTCCACTTTTTCAGGTACTAGATAACTTGCCTTTAAAAATGAAACTTGTACCCTTACTGAAAATATTTATATAGCCCTATAATAACCATGAGGAGATTTATATTAAACACAACCTATATTTAGATCAGCTGCTTTGAGGTTAAAACAAAAGTGCAGATATAGCTATTCCAAATCCCTTCTGTTTTGGTGTGTTTCAAGCACTGATACAGTTGTAAGCAATGAGCAATAATAGAGCTACTAATCTGGGTATTTACTACATTTGGGTCACAGGCAAAGATGAAGGCAAATGAATATTTCGAAGGCTACAGGTGCATACATATGCTCAACTCACTGATTATAACATTCCAACTTGTTCCTAAAATCAAAATTATTTAATGTACAGTAGATTTGTGGAGAAATTAGGAATGGAGGTCAGAGGGCAACCACGGGTGCTGGTTCTGTCTGAGCACCCTGTTTTAGACAGTCAGTGTGTGTACCTGGCTAGCAGGCCTGTGGAATTCTGGGAACTTTCCTGTATGTCCCCCGACTTCCCATAGGAACACAGGGATTATAGATGCATGTTTACTCTAGGTGTCCTGGGCATCTGAACTCAGGTCAGCAGGCACCTTAACCACTGAGTCATCTCTCTTCTCTCTAGCCCCATGAACAGGATTTTAAAAAGCAATCATGAATACAAATTGAAGAGGGTTTTTAAAAGGGCTGAATTAAGCTTTATACAAGTCCGTTTCCCAGTGACAAAGCTACCATATCAGATAGACTTTCACTTTTATGGAAAAATATAGTCCTAGATATCCCAATTATTTCAAAACACTGACCATGTATCACTGAAATGCTGGCAATGTCTTACAAACTCACTTTCAATAATAATAATAATAATGATGATAATAATATCTCTAACTGTAGGATAAAAACAAGATAAAATGAGTCAGATCTATTGGAGACACAGTATTACAAATGTATTAGGCATATAGTACTCCTGTGAGAATTAGGTGAGTTCAATTCTGAGATTGTTATATAAAAAGAATATATCATGTCAGCACTCACACTCCATCATTTCTTAAAGTTGAATGTTGGTATGAAGTACCTTTCAAGTCAAAAGTCAAATGCACTGAATACAGTTACTACACTTTTGAATTGAATATTTAAAAATACATTGAAATAAATAAGATAGTCTCATTTCCTTATAGCCAACACTATGACACTGGAACTTTGAACTGTTTAAAAAGCAACTAGGGGAAGCCTGGCTCATGTCCTTTTCTATACCCTGACTCTATGATTCACTTTAAGAAATCAACATACATAAACTTAGAACTGTCAGCAGGTGTACAGCTAACGTAAAACTTGGGACAGGGAAATTTGCTTTTAAAGAATAGAAGAACAGAATGTTTTTACAGTGGTAAAAATGCAGCAAAAGGATCATAGAACATCTTTATGTAGCCTGCTTAACGTTGGAAATATACACACTATGTGTATGACACTCACGATCATGCAGAGAGACTTATTAATCTCCTAGCAACCAAATTCTCAACTTCCAGGATTTTGAAAGCAAGTGTATACAAAAAAAAAAATGAAGAAAAAAATCACAGGTGCTAATTTATTGTTTGTTTATGTAAATGGTGTCTCTCTGAAATGCACACACATCCGATGAAGCCTTCTGTAGCTCAAGTAGAGTAGTAATGTCTGTCTGTCTGTCTGCTGTCTGTTGGTCTGTTTGTGTTAAGTACTTATTTCTCAAACAGTCAAATTTTCACTAAGTATTTATATTAACTACTGCCCTTAAGTATCTCTTATCATTAATTAATGTAGGCAAACAAAATAAATGGGGGCTGGGAGAGGAAAAGGAGCGATAGATAAATGAATGGGTTAGACATGGTGGTATATGCTTGTAACCCTACTGGTGATGAAGAGGGATAATGAGAATTCAAGTCTAGCCTGGGTCACAGAGTATGAACTTGACAAAAACAAAAAAGAGAAGAAAGAATCTGAGTGGCTAAAACTAGACACTTTTAACACTTAAACTAGTGTGCTTTTTCAACTGACATTTCTGATTTGGTGTATTCATTTAGAAAAATATATGTATATATGCCATGGGCATCTGAATATATTTATATATGTATATATGTTTACCCTGTTTAAAATACTTCTATTTGAAATCTAATTTCTTACACTTCTTTTCAAATTTAAAGATTCATTATTCTATTAAAGGTCCAACCAATAAATTTAAATGTAGATATTCTATGTCTTCAAAACTTTAGCAGATTATTCATGTATCTTTTGAAAGTGTCATGTGTATGTGGAGTTACATTTAATAAGACCCACGAATTTTAGAAGAGTAAAACAAAAAAAAAATGGCTGAAATTGAGAAGGAAACAAAGTGTAGATACTAATTTGCCTGTTGAAAACGCTACTATGATTCATTTGCTTTACAAAATAGATGCTGTGTTAAATGGGGGAGAAGAGACAAAGGGAAATGGAGATGACCATGATATCTAACTATATGCATGAAAGCATCAGAGAGAAATCCACTAATGTGTGTAGTTAGCATGTGCTAATAATGGTAGCTAGAATAATGGATGTTTTCTCCTCTTATATGACATTTTATTAGTTATTTATTGCATAACAGTAGTTATGCTATCTAGCAACAAAATGTGTGTCTTACAGAGGTTATTAGAAACATGATTTTGTTATGAATTTTTATCAAAATGTAAGTTAGATAACTGTATATACAGTTCACTAAGTAGTCTCAAATCTTTCATCTTATTACATATCAATAAAACAACTTGAGGCCTGTGTTGCTATCTATACTCAGCACCTACAAAAATGAATCCAAAAAAACTCAAATGACTTCCAAAAATCAAGTGACCAGCAGTTAGGAAGCCAGGGCTTAGCTATCCCACCCCCACCTCCCACAAGCACTGCTTTTCCACACTTTGAAAAGTTAGTCTAGAAAGGTAACTTAAATTCTGGTAAAATACAGTGAACTTTGACCACTCAGTTCTCAATTTTCTGTCCTAGGTGCATGGGCCAGATGTAAAGCTCATTATATCCATCAGACCCCATGTATTCCCTGCCCTAATAATGTATTCCTTTCTCTCATTTTAATCAATTGTGATCATGATCAATGGTGTTCCTTACATTTTCTGTCATCAGATCTCTGGTGAACAACACATTGGATGATGGATACCACTGCATATTATATCAGGACAGAATGTAAGGAGTAGCCCATCATCTTAAGATTAATTCTACCTGGGGAAAAAAACCTTCAAATACAGTAGTAGATCTCTCTTATTTCCAAGTTAAATGTCCCAAAGCCTCTGGCTTAAACTGAATAGCATCAAACCCTCCTTATGTGTTAATCCCCCTATATACTCTGCAGCTTTCCGTACAGATACACAGAAACCTCTCCATCCATGCTTTATGCCTAGTAGCTCCTTTATGCGATCACTATTGTGCTTTGGGGCCCTTATTAGGTAAAATAAGGGTTACCTGAATCTAAGCACCTTGACACTATGACAGTCTACCTGACAGTCCAGACAGCTGCTAAATGACTAATGGGCAGGGAGTTCCCCAGCAAGAATATGCTGGGAAAGGATTGATCTGAGTCCCAGAGTGAGATGAAGCAGTTGTTAGGAATCTTCAGCATGGGACACAATTTCAAACAAATTTTGATGGTAGTTAACCAACAGCAAAGGGTGGAAGCACAGGTAGAGAGCACCGCTCCACCAGCTTCTGTTGTGTAGAGAGACAGACATCATCATAGACCACCAGTATACATTTCCTTCATTACACTAAGAGCAAGCTGGTATTGTCCATTATAACTGGATAAAATGCTTGCCAGTCTGAGTAAAAGTATAAAACAGACAGTTTGTCCTCTGCCCCTCTCTTTCCTATTTCCACTGTCTCTAAAGTGCAAGCACCATAAGACATTTAATTATTGCCCATATGTTCTCCAGCCCTCCATTTTGACAGCCAGCTTATCCATCCTAAGAGGAACCTAAATGAGCGATGCTCTCTGTATGCCTTCTTGTCAGCTCCCACCACCATCTCTCCCACTGTCTGGAAGTCTGCCAAAAGCTTTTCAAGAACCCAATTACCTAATCTGATAAACTGATAAGCATTTTTAGCGAAGAATGTGATTAATACTTAGAATCTATCCAATACCAGTTTCTATGACTTACAGTTAGAAAATCAGACAGAACAATAGAAAAACATTACTCAGGAGCAAAAGACTTATGCACCAAACATGAGTTTCTATGAACAGGGAAATGGTTTAAACAGACACACATAGGCAGAGATAGGAATCTTGTAACATTAGGTTCTAGTGTGACATTTTAGGAAAGGGGTAGTATTTTTCATACCTAGTAATTTATAAACATTTTATTATAAACTTATAACGAAGTTGGAGGTTGACTTTAAAGCAATCCGGAAGAGTAACGGCTTCACCTACAACAAGGAAAAAGATTTGCCTATGAATTGATAACTGTCTATGGTAAGTGGTTGAGTCACAGTGGTTCATTTGCCATCTCTACAAAATCAAGTATTCTATATTAAGAGGGGGAAAAACAGAAGAGCAAATCAGCTGAGCAGTCAATCATTCCAGGGGCAAGAGTTATGAAAACAGAGTAATTATAAACTAAAAAACACTTTTAAAATGTTTGTAACAGAAAAGATTAAAAGGAAAAACAATAGTTGAAAGGAAGCCAAGAAGTATGGGGACCCGAATGGTGGACATTTCAGAGAGAATGCATATGGAAATTCCTAAATGCTTGCAAATGCTTGCAAAGAGTTTCTTATATCAAGTAGTGCTTCACTTTCTCTAGAATATTTTCAAAGGAACAACATTCATTTTCAAAACTGTAATACAAGATGAAGTATTTGGGTTATTCATAGCAAGAAATGCTTTAATGATGATTAAACAATATAATAGCAACCATCATGAACTTAACTTCCTAATTATAGTCTTGACAGTTGAAACACATATGTGTGTGGGGTAGCTTGCTCAAGTATTTCTATAATCCTTTTAACAAATACACTGTTTAGCACAGCTTTGTCTTCTTTGTTAAATTAGTTCAATCATTAAATTTCCCTTTATAAATTGTTGAGTTGGATTTGCTGTTAGTGAAACTGATAAAGATCTTTATTTCATTATTTTATTGATCTTCCCACTATTTGTCAAGCCAGACAAACTTAAAAACCTTTGATAGATGGATGGGTAAGGCTCAAAAAGAGCGTGTAAGGCAGTTCAGGATGATTTATAATAGTTGCTCTCCTAGCCAGCCAATGATATAAAGGTACACAGAAATTAGTTATTAACCAGATGTGAAAGGAAAGAGATAAAGGAGGGAGAGAAGGAGAAAGGAAGGGAGGGAAAGAGAGCCATTAAGAAAGGTATGTGAGTATACCAAAGTTAATTTTCATTGAACTCCAGAAGGTGCAGGGCAGCCAATCTTCAATGCTCCAAAACTGAGTAACACAAGTCATTCATATCTTAAAACATTTACAAACGTGCAGTTAGCTCAAGATCCAATACAGACTGAAGCCAGCTGATGGTGAGAATACAGCACAATGAATGCCTTAATGGAATTGTGGACAGAGATAGAGCAGAGAGCGCCTGAGGAGTCTTGGAGGGCTTAAAAGGAATTACCAAAGAGAAACCTCACCTTCTAAAACAAAAAGGGATTTGACAGTTAAGCTGGGCAGGGAGAACAAAAAGTATAAGTTCAATTAAGTGTGGAGGAATGAATACTACAGCTGGTGGTGAGGAAGTTCTTATGGGGCAAGAAAACCAGCCCCCTGTGAGCATGCACCTATTCAGAGCTGGAGGAAGTAAGATACTAATGAGGGGCCAGGGATAACACCACAGCTAAAGCTATAGTGACCCTGGATCCCATCTCACAGCTCCTCATACCCTCTCTGGTTATGGTCATGGCTGAGTCTGTATGGTTATTCAGCTGCAAGGGCCTGAGGCTAAAATGATGGGCAGGGAATGAATCATATTTTCTCAGGAACTAAAACAAGTTATATTTCATAAGAATTGCCTGTATATAAAAGGCTGCGAAGCCTCGTGGAACCCATGATGAGGTTAAAGTCAAAGTGAATTATGCTGCACAAATCAGATACTTATGCTCTCCTCGTTTTTGCCCTATTCAGCGTTAACACACCGTATGTTGAAACAACTGATAATAACATCCAGTAGCAATAAAAAATATACTAAAGGTTTGCTATATAAAACAATTGTGATGTCTTTGCAGAATAAAAGCAATGAGAGAGAATGAGCTTTGCCCTCAAGAGTTTACAGCCAAATTAAGGAAATAAAGCAGCTACCTAAACAATGAACATTTATACAAAGTTAGGAACCTGTCAGGTATTCTGTCCTTTTTATTTACCAGTGTCCTTTTTATGGGGCATTTGGTGCTATGTCAGCCAGCAGTGGTGACTGCAAGAGGTCAGTGGCAGCAGAGGAACGTCGATTACAAAATCCGTGCTGCTGCTGGCAACGAGACCAGTCCTCCGTTCAAGGCAATTCTAAGACAACTGTGACAGGGTTTGGATCTGAACACTTATGTATGGACTCCTCACCATTACAGTTACTCAAAATCCTGGCCATGGGATGAGAGAAATACTTAGACCACACCTTAGGGAGTTACAAATACCTGTTTTGGATCAATCATGAGAACGTGGGTAAGTCAGTGTTTTCAGTCCTGAGTGAGTACCAAAGGATCCCTTCATAAATCATGAATTTGGTGATAATTGTCTTACTTGGGGCTTTCAGCTGATAGTATGTGAGTATGCCAAAGTTAGTTTTCATTAAACTCCAGAAGGTACAGGGCAGCTGATCTTCAATGCTCCAAAACCGAGTAACACAAGTCATTCATATCTTAAAACATTACATTATAGCATCCATAAAAGCCAGGACATTTTGACAACATTTGACAGTTCAAGTTTTCCTTTTTCATCATTCCAAATCGGCTTGCAAAATAAATTCCCAAAGGAGAGGCTTGGCTTTGCAGATAATGATATATTTAGGGCCACATTTAGGGAACATTTACTTTGTTCTCACGTCTGCTTATATGGTTGTAATTTTTTTGTTTTGTTTTGTTTTTTGTTTTTCTGAGACAGGGTTTCTCTGTATAGCTCTCGCTGTCCTGGAACTCACTCTGTAGACCAGGCTGGCCTTGAACTCAGAAATCTGCCTGCCTCTGCCTCCCAAGTGCTGGGATTAAAAGCGTGCACCACCACTGCCCGGTATGGTTGCAATTTTCTACCTCTGCTGTAAGAAAAGTATCTCTCAAAACCTTTTGTTAAAATGCAGTAAGTATATGGAAAACAAAAACAAAACAAAACCCACTAAAACCTACTGCGATAGAAAAATACCCCCAAAATAAGATCTGCCTTACGTTGTGAACACTGGCTTTTAAGGTGTTTGAAGTTCAGCCCGTGTGAGTTCAGAGGTACAAACACAGATGCTGGAATAAGTGAAGCCTTGCCTTTTAAATACCGGTGATGGGTACATATCCATCATGCTACAGAGAAGCCACACCTGAGATGGAACCCTCACCCATCACTTCGAAGCCCAAGTCTGATATCTGGCAACGGGCAAAGCCAGCCTTGGCTTCCCTATCCTAGAATATATCTTTGATCTGGGAAATTCTAGACATAACCACTGCTTTCCAGAGACAGATGTGTTAAAGAGTGACACACATGATATAATTACAAGGAGCATCTTTACTTAGAGTCTAGCCTACAAAGATACCCAACTCCAGCTTCACCCCTTTCTGGCTATGAAGGATTCTCCCAGGCTAGAGTTTGCGCATACCAATCCTCATCCACTGCCTTAGTCAGTATTAGAAAATCACTTATCAATTCTTTTTATGTGGGACAAGGAAATAAACACGTATCAAAGTCAAAGTATAAAACAGCTTTGAAACAATGAGAAAATACACAATTTTAAAAGTCATCTATGCTATTCAAAAATGGCAATATGCTTGAGAAAAGTTATGGCCTTGACATACATTTCAAGTTCTACACTGGCAGATATCAGGTTATGTAAGACAACTAATGTCCTCACCTTGAGCACCATGCAACTTATGAGTAGATAAATATGCAAGTGATATAACAATGCAATTCCCCAAACTACGAAAAAACAAACAAACAAACAAACAAACAAAAGCATGAGGCTTTCAACCTCAGAAAATCCTCTCTACTCATCTGAAATGTTCTGCAGCTTACATTAATTACAGAGAATTACAGTTCTGTTCAGAAAGAGAGAGGGCTCCCAGTTAAGAGCACTCACTGCTCCTCTAGAGGACTCTAATCCATCCCAGTACCTACTTCAGGAAGCTCATGGATGCCTGTAACAACAGCTTTACAGGATCTCACACCCTCTTCTGGTATCTATGGACAATCCACATGTACACACATGCACACATAGGCACACACACACACACACACACACACACACACACACACACACCTTTAAAAACAAAGCAAAACATAACCCAAATCTATCTTCTGCAAGAATTTTCTAACTTGCTTACAAATCGGACTCCAAAGCCCCACCATAATCTGAAGGTCATTTATATATGTCATATATGGCCTTCTTTGACAAGAATAACATTGACCCACGTACAAGTCATATTTTGCCACCTTGAAGCAATTCCATCTCCCCAGTGTGCACTGCTCTCAGTCTGCTTGTGTGTGGCTCCTTTTCATTGGACGCTTCCGTTTGTCCTCCTTTCCCAGCTCCCATCATTCAAGGTTCAGACCCAATGTGATTTCCTAGGATAAGAACCCTTTCTGGCAAATTCTGGCAAAACTAATGGCTTTTAACAGCAGAACAATGCTACACTCCAATTGAAAAGGGCATGAAATGATCCAACTGTCTCTATTACACTGTACACTGTGACCCAGGGACAAGTTTATCCATTCTGCATTGTAAACACTTAACTCAGAGACCAGGACATGGCAATGCTCAGAGAACATTTAGTGAATTAAACTGAATTCCTTCTCAAATCATTCTTTTCTTTTTGGCATAAAATTTCTTAGAAAATAATGGTAATCATTTTAAAGCCAAATGGTAAAAATTTGCTATTATTAAAAGGACGCTAGAGACAGCAACTATATGCTGTTAGATAACTTGTGTTATTACATAGATTAGACATATGCTGTCATTTACTAGTAGGGTGAGTAATATCCCTGGAATCATAGAGACTGAATGGTTCGGAGATTAACATATTAACATTCACAATGACTTAGTTCAGTGTGATTCTACTTAAACAAAGCTGTGTTTGAAAATAGAATGTAGGGCTTAATTCTCCACATCCTTGTCCCAGGAACTATTTTTAAAGTTTTATTTACAAACAGCCTCAGCCCTTGAGTGAGTCTCCAGTGCTGGTTACACAGTGGTGTAATAAAAGAACCAGAGAGTAGATAGCTACTCAGCAGAGGTGTTGCAGCATTAATGATCAGGAAACTGACCTGGGAACAACACCTGAAACCACAATATAATCTGTAGAAAGAAGGAGGAACAAGACGTTGGGTCTGCAGGGCAGCCAGCACAATGCATTCTATTGAGAAATAACTTATCCTAGGGGACAATCTGGTTATGCTTTACTCTAAGTTTGTAGGGGGGTCTCCTTGCTCCATTCTCTTAAGGAGTCTGAGGACTTGTTAATGAGAGGGAGGTGTCAAGATCCCCACAAGAGATGGACATTACTCACTGGAAAATACAGAGACTTTCCGGCCTCCCTCTGGCCAAGCTCTTAAACTTGAGAAGCAGGTGATTAAAAGTTAGCAAGTGTCTCTGTAGGGGTGAGGACAATTGCTACCTTAAACTACAGGTAGCACCAAATGCTATCCTCAACCATTACACAACCTGAGGCTGCTTCCTACTAGAACATGGTCCCACTAAGAAGTGCTTACATGCAGGAAAATGATGTTGAATTTTCCCATCAACACTACACTAGTGGATCTCTAATCTGGCAATGTTTCTCACTGTTTAAATGGAACTCCAAATGGGAGCCTGCAGGATTCAGGGAAAGAATGCCTGGAATGCTGTAACTGCTAGAATAGTTCATACCCTACAAATACCTGCATCCGAAAAAGAGGTGGGGGGTGCACGTAGGGGCTAGAAACTGCAAATGTCACCAATTCACTTCTACTATGACTAAGCTCGTTAAAATAACTCTTTCTTTCCTATCTGGCTAGAAGAATGGAGAAGTGATCCTGAAGACCTGGGGTAAAGCAGGAAGAAGAGTGACAGGATTTTGGTTTTGTTCGCACATAAACAGAGGAAGCTTTCTGCTACGTTCCTAAAGACATCTGGAGAAGGCTGTTTTTTTTTTTTTTTAAGTAGCCACCACCAGGACTATAGGTTCTCTCAGAAAGACCCCACTATGCCACTTATACAGGAGCCCCTAGCTCAGCAGCCCCTAGCTGGGTTCAAGCAAAGAATTTTAGGAATGGGGAAAGGAATGGTCTATTAGGTGGAGAGGTTAGTGTGGAATGGGAGGAGGGGGAGGGACAGAGGGCACCCTCCACATCCCTATCAGCCAACTATTATTAACTATTGTGCTGAGGGAATGGAATCTAACTTTATACTGGCTGTGGCTGGCTTTCCTCCAGGTTCAACACTCTTGCCAAAGACACTGCGGCTTTCTTCAGTGATCTGGCCTTTGCTCCCTAAGAACCTGTTAATGAAATAAGGGGAGTCTCAAACTCCTGCAGTATATACACTGACTTTTCAACAAAAAGACGATCATACAAAAATTCCAGAATATGAATCCAGTTGAAAGCAGTAATCTTTACATTTAAGGTCAAGGGTAAGAAAAAAGTGTCATAGGTGGAAAACCTGAGCAAAATCAAAGGTTGTGGAATTCAACCTAAAGATTAACCCAAGTGGAGCAGAGAAGAAACTGGCAATCCAAAGGTGACCTGTCGATTGCAATTTTGACTCATTATTTCTGTGGGGACATTGATTTCTGTACAGTATGGTAGATCCTACATAAGAGGCCGCAAACACTACTTCACAGCAGTAAACATACTGATAAATCATAAGCCCCCATATACTTACAGAATTCAAATTTGTGGGTTATAATACTTCCATGAAGGACAACAATGCAATTCAAGTAAGATATTATCAGTGCAAATCCTAATCACATTCCAAAACATTTAATCTCAGCTTAAAAATAGTACTCCTTTTGCCAACAACAACAGCAATTGAAAACAATTAAAGGTATTTATTGGGTGCTAATTGCATGTCAGGCACTGTCAGGGATTCACCAACATGTTCTGCTTTAATCTTCAAAACAACCCAGTGAAACAAGGAATATATGGTGACTTGCACATGAGGATGCCAAGTCGTAAAAGCTCCTGGCAGCCCTGGTCCTCCACCATACTCTCTCTTAGGAGTTTCACAATGGCCACCCTGAGCTAGCGCAATCTGACTCTGTAATCCTTTGGCTCAGACACTTGATGAAGACATGTTCATCTGCATGACTTCTAGAAATGAATCTTTACATTCACTGTTTCAGATAGAACTCTCCCTGTTAATCTCCAAGGCTACTCCTCTCCATTCAAGAAGTGAATACTGGGTTATTGAAGCAGAGACCCAGAAGCCCTTGTTGATGCCCCCCCCTTTTCTCCTCACTGTTAATCCAATACCGCCATGTCCAACACTGATGACTGTTAATTTTTCTACTCTGTGACTGCCCCTTTTGATCAATGTGGACAATAACACAGACATATAGTCATGCGAAATAAATTAAACATTTAGTGAAAATAAAATTTTGGTATAATGATAATTTTACCTTTTTGGAAAAATAAAAGCAAATGTGTACACCAATGAAGTGGATGCGATTATTATGCAGTTTTACATAAAGGAAAAAGTATTGGTGGAATGTGATGCTATAAAACACAAAGCATCTTCCATCTTTTCAGAGTTGACCTTTTCTGGTGGTTTAATCAGAGTAGTCTCCCAGAACTCATATATTTGACTCTAGTAGTTCCAAGTTGGTGGAACTGTTGGGGAAGGATTAGAGGTGTGATCTACCATAGGCATTCCTTGAGGTTCCATCAGACTGGAACCATTCCCAGTGTGCCTCATAGTCTCCTACTTGCCAGTTCAGATGCTACTGCTGCCATATTCTGTTATCATGGACTCAAAACTTCTGAAACTGTAAGCCCAATTAAATGCTTTCTTTTTTAAGCAGTCTTGGTCATGGTGTTTTATCACAGTAATAGAAAAGTAACCAAGACACCAATATTTAGATTTTATAATCACCAATGCTAAGAATACTGCTTTATTTAAATATGGAGTACAGAATGGGCAAAGTGTGACTAGGCCATTAGATGAAGTGATGGAAAGGTTGTCCTAATTCTTAAACAAAATCTGTTGGGCAATTTTTATTGAAACTTCCATCTTCAACTTAAAAAGTAATTTTTAAAATCAAACAGCTAACAGCACAATCCAAAGGTGTGCTAATTTGATACATGCTGGATAAAACTATTAAACCTTTATTTTCTGTAAACTCTTGTTTCTTTAGGAGCAGAATACATCATATGTTCGACAACGTGATCCTTACCATGCTCTACCCTTGAAGCTGAGCTGAAGTGTTTCAGGTAGCATTCATTAGCACTGTACAGTGAAGTAGGCATGCTGCCTGTTTAGCAGGACGGCTGCAGTTGAGACATGTCATGCACCGCTGTTAAGGGCTGCCAGAAACATTCTGGATGCGTTACACATTTGACTTTGAACTGGTTTTTCACTAGTACATGTTTAAGAACTGTTTTTTTAAAAGAGTGTGTACATTAATGTGCGTGTCTACTATGTGTGCATGAATACATATGCATTTATGTACATCAAGGTCAGAATAGGGCATAAAATCTCCTAGAGCTGGAGTCACAGGTGTTTTGGAACACCTGACTTACTGTATGGATGTTAGGTTCTCACTCTGGTCCTCATGATTGAACACCTGATCCATCGCTCCAACCCATGTGCCAAATTTTTTAAGCCTATCTTCAGTTGTACAGTCTAAGAAGCTGGGCATGGGGCCAGAGGGATGGATCTGCAGTTAAGAGTCCTTACAGCTCTTCCAGATGACTCAAGATTAGTGCTCAGGATCTATACCAGGTGTAACTACCTGAGGCTCAAGTGCCACCTCCTTGGGCCTCCATGAGCACCTGTACTCATATGCACATACCTACACACATGGGCACACCCTCCCCACACCTCTGATCCAACTGGATCATTCAGGTCATCTTCAGATTCCTGTGGCCCTTCTCATACACCACTGGGCTGGCATGACAGTTCTGTCTGTCCACTCTCTCAAGTCATGGGCTTAGGCCTTTAGAAATATAGGACATCCTCTACTGTACTGCCATCCGCTCCTTTAAACCATTAACACCACACTAATGATCTTCCTGCTTCTCAAATACACCAAATGCACAAAGTTCTTAATTGCTAATAACAAATTCCATCAATATATCTAATCTTTTGTAGAAATATAAAAAAAACAAAAACTTGACTAACAGATATGGATTCCCCCCAAATGAATCTCTAATCATTAGCCCTTGGCTACTGATAATCAATTATCTTCACAGCATGCAGGGAAGGAAAGGGAGGCATCTGAACCAGAGGTAACTAATCATAAGCACAGAAAAGAAAATTCCATCTATCATTTGTTGTTCTTCGGACTATTTGCTTAAGATCAACTGCTTATAGTGTAAAATTGAGGAACAGCAATGATAGAATTGTTTCATAAGAAGTGAACTCCAGAATAAAGATATGACCAGAAACTGGTCAAGAGGCATGTCCTAGTACTTGAAGTACCAGCCCATGTGAAACAGTTTGGCAGAAGGCTGGAGTCAGGGTTCCTGTTAAGAAACCCAGAACCACACATGGTGTCCTGCACATGAGTGCTGGCTTTGAGTTTCAGAATGGGCTTCCCAGGCTAAAGAGGAAGAAATCTGAGATCCAGGGGAGAAAATTAAACCATGTGTGATAATAGTCAAAAAAATAGCCAGATCTTAGGTGACAGTGACATCTTGGTCATCAGAAACTGTGTAGGGAAGGAGAGGGTTCATGTCTCAATCTTGTGAGAGAATAGCAACTACTAGATTGTGCTCCATAATGTTCCTGTGTCCTATCAGAAGTCACAGCCTAGCAGGCTCTATAGTATGAAGGTTTAGAATATAGAGAGGAAAGGATATCCCTTCTTCCTCCTCCTCCTCCTCCTCCTCCTCCTCCTCCTCCTCTTCTTCTTCTTCTTCTTCTTCTTCTTCTTCTTCTTCTTCTTCTTCGTCTCCTTCTCCTTCTCCTTCTCCTCTGCTTCTCCTTGTCCCTCTCCCTCTCCCTCTCCTCTCTCTCCTTCTCCTTCTTAGCTTTCTAATGTACACTAAACAAAGAGCATTTTAGTGCTGCTAGCTCAAGGCTCATTTACTTTGGCAATCATACTTTGATGCTCTGGTCATCCATAGAAAGTTTTTTTTTATGGAAAAAAAAAAGAATTTATTTGGTGTTTGAAGTTACAAGGCATTAGAGTCTATGACCATCTTGGTAGGAAGAATGACAGCAGACAGACATTAGAGCAGTAGCTGTGAGCTTATATCTTGATCCACAATCACAATGCAAAGAGAGCTTACTGGAGTTCGTATGGACTTTTTAAACCTCAAAGCCTGCTCTTTAGTGATTCCCCTCCTCCAATAAGACCCCACCTCCTAATTCTTCCCAAACAGTTTCACTAAATAGGGATGTAATATTTAAACATATGAGCCTAGGGGGACATTTTCATTTAAACCACTGCACTATTGCACTTGATTACCTTTTAGAACTCTATAGTAAGACCTTATTGCTTATTTTTTTCTTTCTTTTTATTGGATACTTTCTTTATTTACATTTCAAATGTTATCCCCTTTTCCGGTTTCCCTTCCTCCCAGAAATGCCCTATCATATCCTCCTTCCCCCTGCTTCTATAAGGGTATTCCTCCACCCACCCACCAAATCCCACTTCCCTGCCCTTGATTCTCCTATACTGGGACATCTATCAAGTCTTCATAGGACCAAGGACCTCTCCTTCCATTGGTGCATGGCAAGGCCATTCTCTGCTACATACGTAGCTGGAGCCATGTATATATCTTTGTTGATAGCTTAGTCCCTGGGAGTTCTGGGGGATCTGGTTTGTTGATATTGTTGTTCTTCCTATAGGGTTGAAAAACCCTTCAACTCCTTCAGTCCCTTCTCTAACTCATCTATTAGGGACCCTGTGCTCAGTCCAATGGTTGGCTGCTAACATCTGCCTCTGTATTTGTAAGGCTCTGGCAAGGGTTTGGTAACTATATATGGGATGAATCTCCAAGTGGGACAGACTCTGAGTAGCCTTTCCTTTAGTCTTTGCTCTACACTTTATCTCCATATTTGCTCCTATGAGTATTTTGTTCTCCTTCTAAGAAGGACCGAAGCACCCACTCTTTAGTCTTCCTTCTTCTTGAGCTTCATGTGGTCTGTGAATTGTATCCTAGCTATTTGGAGCTTTTGGGCTAGTATCCACTTATCAGTGAGGACATACTATATATTTTCTTTTGCGATTGGGTTACCTCACTCAGAATGATATTTTCTAGTTCCATCCATTTGCCTAAGAATTTCATGAATTCATCATTTTTAATAGCTGAGTAGTACTCTATTATGTAAAAGTACCTCATTTTCTGTATCCATTCCTCTGTTGAGGGACATCTGGATTCTTTCTAGCTCCTAGCTATTATAAATAAGGCTGCTATGAACATAGTGGAGCATGTGTCATTACATGTTGGAGCATCTTCTGGCTATATGCCCAGGAGTGGTATAGCTGAGTCCTCAGGTAGTACTATGTCCAATTTTCTGAGGAACTGCCAAACTGATTTGCAAAGGGGTTGTACCAGCTTGCAATCCCACCACCAATGAAGGAGTGTTATTTCTCCACATTCTCACCAGCATCTGCTGTCACCTGAGTTTTTTATTTTAGCCATTTTGACTGGTGTGAGGTGGAATCTCAGGATTAATATAGTAAAAGTGGCCATCTTGTCAAAAACAATCTACAGATTCAAAGCAATCCCCATCAAAATTCTAACTCAATTCTTCACATAATTAGAAAGAGCAATTTACAAATTCATTTGGAATAACAACAACAACAACAAAAAACCCAGGATATCGAAAACTATTTTCAACAATAAAAGAACTTCTGGTGGAATCACCATCCCTCACCTCAAGCTGTATTACAGAGCAATTGTGATAAAAACTGCATGGTCTTGGTATAGAGACAGGCAGGAAGATCAATGGAATGGAATTGAAGATCCAGAAATGAGCCCACACACCTATGGTCACTTGATCTTTGACAAAGGAGCTAAAACCATCCAGTGGAAAAAAGACAGCATTTTCAACAAATGGTGCTGGCTCAACTGGTGGTCAGCATGTAGAAGAATGCAAATCAACCCATTCTTATCTCCTTCTATAAAGCTCAAGTCCAACTTGATCAAGGACCTCCACATAAAACCAGATACACTGAAACTTATAGAGGAGAAAGAGGGGAAGAACCTCGAACATATGGGCACAGGGAAAAAATTCCTGAACAGAATATCAATTGTTTGTGCTGTAAGATCAAGAATCTACAAATGAGACCTCATAAAATTGCAAAGCTTCTGAAAGGCAAAGGACACTGTCAATAAGACAAAAAGGCAACCAACAAATTAGGAAAAGATCTTTACCAATCCTACATCTGATAGAGGGCTAATATCCAATATATACAAAGAATTCAAGAAGTTAGGATCCAGAGAACCAAATAACCCTATTAAAAATGGGGTACAGAGCTAAACAAAGAATTCTCAACTGAGGAATACCGAATGGCTGAGAAGCACCTAAAGAAATGTTCAACATTAGGGAACAGGGAAATGCAAATCAACAATACTGAGATTCCATCTCACACCAGTCAGAATGGCCATCCATAGAATTATACAGTGAACCCAATGATGCCATCCTCTTGTCATCAAGATAGTATACAAAGCCCAAAATTAGGGTTTTGGAAAAATTGCAGATACAGTCAATCAAGACAGGATAAGACCATCCTGGAGTAGGAAGGATCCCACCTTTATTAGGGCTGATGTCTTCACAAAAAATATAAGACCGGACCCATAAGCGTACAAAGAATACTATGCAAATAAGAAGCTAAAGATTAGAGAAATGAGCTTACAAGACAGAAAACACAGCCAGAAAACCATGAGAAGGTATAAGAGGAATGGGGCAGTCTTGCTACACCAGAAAGCTGGGTAGGAAATGCTGGTATTTTGCTATTCTCAAGGCTAGAGATCTTTTACAAGTCCACAATGCTATCACCCTCTGCAGGGTACTATCCTATCTCCCTGAAGCCATAAGAGTTTGATGACCCAATTTCTCTAGGTGACCTTCTCAGTAAAAAATCCTCTAACTCGCCTAGTGGTGGTGGCGCACGCCTTTAATCCCAGCACTTGGGAGGCAGAGGCAGGCGGATTTCTGAGTTCAAGTCCAGCCTGGTCTACAGAGTGAGTTCCAGGACAGCCAAGGCTACACAGAGAAACCCTGTCTCGAAAAAAAACAAAAACAACAACAACAAAAAAAAAATCTGTAACTCTGTTTCCTTTACCATGATCTACTCCCCTTTGAGGATAATCTGGAGTGGTCTGGACCAGCATCATTATCTTTCTAGCATCAGGAACAGGAGCAATACAGTTCTTCTGAATGTTGGTCCCAATCTGGATTCCCCAATTCTGTATTCAAGGTCATTTTATTTCAGGAATCTCCTTATCCTTGACTGAGACTGGAATGTAACCAGTGTCATACAGCTCCAAACCTAACAGAGAGACCAGGCATTCATTTTTTCTCTCCCAAAAGATACTGGGCACGTATGAGAGCTGACTTCTTTCCAGGGACCAGCTTTACACTGTAGAACATAACTGCACTCCCAAGCAATGGAAGCCTTTATTCATGAAGTCAGATAGTGTTCTGCTTTAGGGAAATCTGATCTATATAAGCCTAACTAAAGAAAGCTACTGAAGTAAGGGGAAAAGTCTTCCTAAATCTAAAACCCTCTCTCCTCTTCGTATCTTTCATTGTGGAAACTTCTTTAAACACTTTCTCATTGTCCTAAGGATGAAAATGTGTAGTTCTTCAGAGATCCACAAGAAAAGTTTGATGCAGCTCGTTCCTGAAAGAGATCGAGCCCTAGTGATCTGAAAGAAATTCCAAGAGATGGAGGCTGAGAAGCAAGAGCTCTGCTATGCTGCCTGGTCTCTGATGGCATTTTGAGTTGTATGGGGGATGGGGCATGGGGATTCAATGGTTTTGAAGACTCAAAATTAATACAAAAATTGAAATATTTAAGTAAATATATATTAAACTTGTAATTACTGAGTCACTATCAGCTTTGGTATTACAAAAAAGTTATATGAACAAGAACCAATAGGAAGAATAAAGATCAAATCCAAGAATGTTTAAAGGCGTGGGGGAGGAGTGGGGAGGAAGAACTGCCATGAGACAATCTACTATAATAAACAAGAACATGAAATACTCTGCAATTCCAGGCGTTTGAGCCTGGTGAGCCATTCAGGAAAGAGAGTTATCAACCACAGAGACAAGGTATTTGAGGAGGAGCAGAAATTCAAGTGAAAGGTCATCTGTCTTTCTATTGCTGAGTTTCAAGTTCTGTAAACATTCTTAAATACAGCATAAGTCTATGACTTTACAGTGGTAATATATGTCAGTATAGATGTGATGGTGGTGTAAGGGCTTTCTATCAGTGAATATAAAAATGAATACTGGCTGGAAGGATGGACTGACGTCTCTTTAAGATAAAGTAAACTGAAACTGCTCAACGCACGTCATAATTGAAAATTAGTATTTTACATAATATTGCACAGAGTAAATCTTTAAAAGCTCAAGATTTGTTTTCTCTTGTAGAGATGTATTTTGATTTATGTATAACTGTGCATCGATGTGTGTATGTGCCTACATGTGTGTGCAGGGTCCCACCCAAAGACCAGAAGAGGGTATAAGGTCCCCTGGAGATGGAGGTGCAGGGAATTGTGAGCCACCTGATGTTGGGAACTGAACACCTATTCTTCTGGAAGGACAACTACTACTCTTAAGTGTGTAGTTATCTTTTCAACTCACCAACATTCAACTTAAAATTGCCCCTCAAGTCAAGATGTATAGTAGGCTCCTTTGGGTAAATAATTTAAAAAATAACAATGTTTCCATAAAAATTATCATATTGGTGAGATTGCTTTAGTTTCTCTGAAGATTCTTAGTAGTAAAAAAAATATAATAAAAGGCTGTTGAGCAAATTAATCTTTCAGTTCATGCTAAGAAGCACATTTTACTGTCATTAGTTCTAAAGAAAAATAAGCTACTGCATATACATCAGAATAAGCGAGACTGGGAGGGGATTCTAATGTAGGGTTTCTAGCTCATCTAAAGAATTTTTTTTCCATTAGATGATGGAAAGGTTACACAAATGACTATATACAGCTGAAATGAAATGAAATCATTTTCAGATTCATTTAGAGTAGTGGTTCTCGACCTTCCTAAAGCTGTTTAATACAGTTCCTCATGCTGTGGTGACTCAACCATAAAATGATTTTTGTTGCTACTTCATAACTATAGTTTTACTACTGTTATGAATCGCAATGTCAATCTCTGTGTTTTCCGTTACTATTTAGCAACCTCTATGCAAAGGTTGTTTGACCCCAGAAAGGGTTACAACCTACATGTTGAAAACCACTGCCCAAGAGCTTTTATTTAAAAAAAAAAAAAAAGAATACTTTATTTGATCTTTCCTTAATAGTAGTTGAAAGCTGTAAGCAACCCATCACTGAGAATATTCTTATATTCTCAATATAAGAACCCATGGCAAAGTATACTTACACAAGCCTACAAGAACTATTCTTGAAAGTATATGAAATGAAGAGCTAAAAGAAAACTGTTGTGCCTGTGTGCTGAAGGTATGTGATCTATGGCTTGATTCAGAGACTACCACACCTTGAACTGGATGCAGAATACACATGACAGCAACTTTACAGTCAGACTGACAGAAAAGTTTGGCTCAAGAAATGGCTTCAAATCTTCAGAATCTCTCATTGAAAACCAAGCCCGCCCCTCCCTAGTCATGGCTCTAAGAATGTGTAAATCTTAGAAGTGTAAGAACATCTCATTATTAAAAACTGGCATATAGCAATCGCTGTAGACTCACACCCAAACACGCCCACACTCTTCACATTTTACGGTTTGAATCTGAAATGGCTCCCAACAGACTATGTTCTGAAGGCTTGGTCTCCAATGAGTGGTACTATTAAGGGAGGTTCTGGAAACTTCTGGAGGTGGGGCCTACCTGGAGGAGGTGGGGCACTAATAGTAGATCCTCCAGGATATATTATCTTTATTTATATCTTGTTACTGTCTTGTGCCTAGTCAATCATGTAATGAAGCCCTTTCCTGTGTGACACATTCCAGCCATGATATGTGGCAAGCATACAGCAAAAATTAACATAATAAAGACTCTGAAATCATGACATAAAATCAATAAAATTTATAAATAAATATTTAAAAATTAATTTATTTTATATTTATCAGGTGTTTTGGCCACAAGGAGAAAATATAACTAATGCACTATATCTCTCTGTTGTTTCTTTTCAAGGAAAGTTGAGATTGTAGTTATTAAAAAAATGGAGATACACACACACACACACATATATATATATATATATATATATATATATCACTATAAATACAATTTGCTCCTCTAAAATATTCTAATGCCTAGTTTAGTTTAAGGAATAAGGTAAATATTGTCTCTCCCAAATAATTTCTACTATTTGCTTGTTTGTTTTTGTTTTTTTTTCAAGACAGAGTTTTTCTCTGTGTAGCCCTGGCTGTCCTAGAACTCACTCTGTAGACCAGGCTAGCCTTTAACTCAGAGATCTGCCTGCCTCTGGCTCCCAAGTGCTGGGATTAAAGGTGTGTACCACCACCACCCAGTTTAATGTTTTATTTATAGTATTTATTCATAGACCTCTGTCTGAGGTCTGCCTATGCCACTGTGAACTTCCTATAGATGATTCCTTCCACCATGGCTTAGTGAAGCAAGGAGAGACCCTATTTTCTCCTGCTTAGTCTCCCTTGACCCCCTGGGAACCACATTCTAGGCACTGACCACAGCCTTCTGCATTCATTTCAACAGCAGTTCTAGGAGCCCAGCCTGCATGGCGTCCCTCAACAGGGAGATCCTGGCTGTACTTGCTTAGGTACATCTATGCCATTCCAAAACTTCCTGCAGCAGCGCCACACAGGAAAACGGGTGTTTCTATGCTACAGATACTTGTTCTTCTCCTGAATATAGTAAATGCTTCCACTGGAAGGGAAAGGGTAACTTACAGAAAAAAAAAGACTGAGAAGGGAAGGGGTGGGAGGAGAAAGGAGCAGAGGGAAGAAAGAAAAAAAGAAAGAAAGAAAGAAAGAAAGAAAGAAAGAAAGAAAGAAAGAAAGAAAGGAAGGAAGAAACAAACTCAAACAAACAAACATTATGTTAGATGCACTAGTACCAGTGCAAGAAAAGAAATGACAAAAAAAAAAAAATCAAGGCACCATGTGTCCTCCAGAAATTACTAATCCTACATTAATGACACTCATTGAAAATGACCTGGAAGAACTTTCAGACAATTCAAAAGGATGATTGTAAGGATGAGGTATTTTCAAACACCTCAAAGAATACATGAAAATGAAAGGTGTTGAAAATAAATACTAAATAAACCAAATGGAAAATCTCAATCTGAAGTCTTATTGACAGAATGGATCATTTAGATACTAGAATTGGGACAAAAAGATAAGGTAGACAGGCTGGGTCACTCAGTTAAAATCAACAGTAAATAAATCTGTGCTACAGGATATCATGAAAAGATCTAACCTTCAGATTAAGGGTATACAAAGAGACAGATATCATAACAATGGTCAAAAAATATTTTTAGTAAAAGCACGGAAGAAAACAAGATAATTCACATCTAGAGAATGAGATACTTATCTTGGTTCAACAGGACTACAGAACTCCAAATACACAAGACCAAAAATGTAACTCCTCACAACATACAATAGTTAAAACATTAAAAAGTAATAAAGAAAAGCATTATAAGTTTCAAGAGAGAAAGACCAAGTAATTTATAAAGGCAGACCCCTCAGAATAAAACCAGATATTTGACAAAAACTTGTAAAACCACAGAGGCGTCGGTGTAGATGGAGGTAGAAAGGATCCTGTCCCAGCTGCACTGCCACTTCTGAACTGGGGAATGCCAGGGCCAATAAGTGGGAGAGGGTGGGGTGGCAGGCATGGGGAAGGGGGAGGCAAAAGGGGGTTTGTTCTTGTTTTTGTTTGTTTGTTTGTCTGTTTGTTTGTTTTGGAGGGGAAGATGGGAAAGGGAAAATGTACATGTAAATAAAGAAAATACCTAATTAAAAAAAAAAAGAAGTTAGATTCCAGAGAACCAAATAACCCTATGAAAAATGGGGTACAGAGCTAAACAAAGAATTCTCAACTGATGAATAGCAAATGGCTGAGAAGCACCTAAAGAAATATTCAACATCCTTGGTCATCAGGGAAATTCAAATCAAAACAACCCTGAGATTCCACCTCACACCAGTCAGAATGGCTAGGATTAAAAAACTCAGGTGACAGCAGATGCTGGAGAGGTTGTGAAAAAAGAGGAACATTCCTTCATTGCTGGTGGGATTGCAAGCTGGTATAACCACTCTGGAAATCAGTTTGGTGGTTCCTCTGGAAATTGGACATAGTAATACCAGAGGACCCAGCTATAACATTCCTGGGTATATACCCAGAAGATGTTCCAACATGTAATAAGGATATATACTCTACTATGTTCATAGCAGTCTTACTCATAATAGCCAGAAACTGGAAACAACCCAGATGTCCCTCAACAGAGGAATGGATCCAGAAAATGTACATTTACACAATGGAGTACTACTTAGCTATTAAAAACAATGAATTTATTAAATTCTTAGGGAAATGGATGGATCTGGAGAATATCATCTCGAGTGAGATAACCCAATCACAAAAGAACACACATGGTATGCACTCTCTGATAAGTGGATATTAGCCCAGAAGATCAGAATACACAAAATACAATCCTCAAACCACAAGAAACTCAAGAAGAAAGAAGACCAAAGTGTAGATACTTTGTTCCTTTTTAAAAGGGGGAACAAAATAACCATGGAAGGAGTTGCAGAGACAAATTATGCAGCAGAAACTAAAGTAAGGACAATCCAGAGACTGTTCCACCTGGGAATCCTTCCCATATTCAATCATCAAATCCGGGCACTATTGTGGATGCCAGCAAGTGCTGGATGACAGGAGCCTGATATAGTTGTCTCCTGAGAGGCTCTGACAGTACCAGACTAATACAGAAGTAGAGGCTCACAGCCATCCATTAGACTGAGTACAGGGTCCCCAATGAAGGAGCTAGAGGGTTTGCAGCCCCCTAGGATGAACAATAATATGAACTAACTAGTACCCTCAGAGCTCCCAGGGACTCAACCACCAACCAAAGAGTACACATGGTAGGACTAATGGCTAGGGCAGCATATGTATAGCAGAGGATGGCCAAGTAGGTCGTCAATGGGAGGAAAGGCCCTTGGCCCTGTGAAGGTTCTATGTCCCAGTGTAGGGGAATGCCAGGGCCAAGAAGCAGGACAGGGTGGGTTAGTGAGCAGGGGGAGGAGGAGGGAACAGGGTTTTGTTTTTGTTTTTGTTTTTGTTTTTTCAGAGGGGAAACTGGGAAAGAAGATATCATATAAGATGTAAATAAAGAAAATATCTAATTAAAAACAAAACAAAACAAAACAACAACAACAACAACAAAAACCAAGGGACTGGAAAGATGAACTTCAAGTCCAGGACGATGAAAGCTGTGGACCAAAACTATTACACTCTACAAAGCTACATATTAAAATTAAAGGAGAAAGATAAATTTCCCATGATAAAAACAGATTAAAGGAATGTATGACTACTAAATCAGCTCTACAGAGACCATCTGAAGGAATATTTCAATATGAACAGAAAGATGAATATGCCCAAGCTGTTATGGAGAATAAATACAAAATTCCAGAACAAGCATAATATGTTCAGAAAACACCATAAACAACAAAAGGTCAGGAATGAATACACACTGTTCAACAGTAACTCTCAATCCTAATGGTTTAATTCCACAATAACAGAACATGGAATAACAGATTAGATTTTGAAGCAGGATCTAATTTTGTTTTTATTTGCGTGGAACACACCTCACCATCAATGATAGTTACCAGTGTAAAAGGATGTGATAAATGTATTACAAGCAAATGAAAATAAGCAATTAGTTGTAACTATTCTAATCTGGTTAACATAAACCTTTGTCTGTATTTTTTATTAGTTTCTTAAAATCAGAGAATTAAAAGAAATCTCATTAAATCCAAAAATATACATATACTAATTTATAGAATTTCTATATAAAACAAGGCATTAATTTGTATTATTATCATTAATGTCTAAAAATAATCAAGTCCATTAATATAGTGTCATGCTATAAAATCAACAAATTATTGTTATAAGATAATCTCAGTAGAGTAATTTTTAAAATATCATGTATATTTGAAAGAAGGTGTATCTTTTGTGTATTTTGCAGATCACAAATAGAGGGGAACATTTATTATTTATTTTTTGATAAAAGATAAATAATCATTACAAAGATGAGTTTGTTGTTTGGCTCATTAACTCTTGCAATTAAAATACTTTATGAAAATGCAACCTTATTAGTCATTGGAAAACAAAACTAAGTTTGTCTTTATATCTAAAACCAAAAGGATAGTATGTTGAATATGCAATAGCATCCAGTGTGATGACAGGCTCATAAAGCAATCATCTCACTGTGTTGTTTAATACAATTGAAGAATCATTCTGAATGTACATAGTACCTCTCGACATCTTCCAATGGTTACAAACAATCATATTTATATAGAAAACTGATGCTGTTGCATTTCCTAATTTGAGGACTTATTGCTAATATTATAGTTATTTTACATCATTTGACCATATTGTGAAATATTAAATAGAAACTTCCATAAGTAAAGAAATCATAAGTTTTAATCTGTAAATGGTTCTGAGCAGTATGGTTAAATCTCTCCCTGTCCTGCTCCATACCTCCCAGGACGTGAGTCTTCTGAATTACTTACTGTCTTATTTATTACTGCATTGTCATACTGCTGCAGTACCTGTGTCCAAGTCATCTTTCATTTTTGCATCACAGTGCTGAAAGCACATCAGTAATGGTGCTAGTGATCTATTTGCTTGGCTAAACAGAATCTGCAAGGTGCTTCCTTCAACCGAAAAGCTGGACGTGCAGTAAAGTACTGTAAAAGAACATTCTGATAGCTTTTATTACATATTGCTTTAATTGTTCTATTTTATTATTGATTGCTGTTAGCCTCTTACCCTATCTACTCACAAGTAAACTGTTATACAGATAATTACATATAAAAAAAACCAGCATAAGATACTTTAAATATTCTTACTATTGAATAAAGATATCCAGAATATCAAATATACACTCTTTGCCACAACTACCAAATAAATAAAATATCCACAAATGATGTGATTAAAGAAGCCTTACAACATAACTCTGTCACACATTACTTAATAGATCGTTTCTGCAGGACTATTTTTCTCTGTTGACTTTTGCAATTTAAATCCCATAACTTTTTCCTAATACTATTTTTTAAAGGTTAAGTTTTAAAACTCATGTGTATGTGTAGGATGAGTGTACATGTAAATACAGTTGCCACCTAGGCTAGACAGGTGTCAGATCCACCCAGCATGGGCACAGGGAAACAAACTCAGGTCCTCTGAAAAAGCAACATGTCCCCATAACAGTTGCACCATCTCTCCAACCCCTAATTTTACACTTTTTCTAGAATGGCAACATGTCCATATAGTGTTTATGTACAGATGAGCTATTCAGGTGACTCTTAAGGTTACACTCTAGAGATTCTATGGCAGTCAAAGTCAATTACTTAGCAAACTCTTTCAGTCCCGACTCCTTTGTTCACAATGAAAAGAAGTAAGATTTCTTTCCTACAGGCTAATGAATTACAGAAAACATCTGTGCAGCCAGAGCAGCCAGAGGTCAATCAATAACATTCACTGTCCATCACTGTACTTAAGGATAATTATTTATTTTTAGTTAAATGTTGGTATAATAAGACATAATCACAAATTGACAATATCCATTGCCAAACGTCTTTATATTCTACTAATGATTGAGTATTATCTAAGTTCATGTTCATTTTAAAGATGTTTTACCATTTTAATACTGGGAAAAATCAACAGACCTTGCAAGGATGATTAGAAGAATGAGTAAGGGCTAGTGAACCCAACATGATCACAGAAGTAAGCTCAGCTATATCCTTCCAATGTTCTGGGTCTTGAAAATACATCATAATTATTCAAAGAAATTACAAATTGTAACGAATGTCCAAGTCTAACCTGAAAGGATCTTTTAAATACTGGTATGAGGTAAGCCCAGAGAATTGCTTTTTAAGCCTCCCCAGGCATCTTTATGTTCGCAGTTCAGTATTAGCATATTTGTAAGGTACTGGAAATGGAGTAACTAAAAACTACAAAATGAACCCTGGGACAGAAGTACTGTATCTCCCTAATGCTGCGACCTTTCAATACAGTTCTTCATGTTGTGATTCCTTGTGTTGGTACTTCATAACTGTAATTTTGCCACTGTTATGAACCAGAATGTAAATATTTTTGGAGAAAGACATTTGCTCAGGGGGTCATGACCCACAGGTCCAGAGACTAGAATCCAGGACTCTGTTGTTATGAATCATAAGAAATTTAGACTCCTGTGTCACAAAACATTTACGTGTGTAATACTACATAATATAGAAATAGTTAAAAGCCATTTCTGAGGAAGTTGCCACTCTTAATTGGCATTTATCCTTACATACAATGCTGACAGTCAACAATCCGAGTCCTTACTACAGCCATGGTCTTCCTGACAGGCTACCTTAATTTCTAAACTTCCCTTTCATTCTCACACTGAAGAAAAGAGACAACAATAACACCATCAAAGAATAAAGTAACAATTAGTAATTATCTTCTATCATATATAAGGGGAAATGGGTCTCTGTAAAAAAAAAAAAAAAAAAAAAAAGGAGCAAACATCAGAAAAACAAATACAAACAGAACCACTGCCTGAGGTGATGGGCAAAGAGCTTCCAAGCCAAGCAAGCTCTCACTCTTGTCCTGGTTAAAACCTGTTTGTCTGGGGATTGGCTCAGCTGCTCTATCTCCATTTCCCGCTTCCCAGCCTTCCAAGGTGTTGCCGTGACCTCGGGTGGCTCTTTGCTGGAGCTGGATCCAACTAACAAAATCCAACGCATGCAGGCACTTGTTCCTCCCTTCTCCAGTCCCCTGAAGGGCAGCAGAGAAGCCTGGAGTCGGTTACTTCTTCTGCTGCTGCCTGTCTTTATTCTCAATCTTTAAAGTCAGCTCAGAGTTAATTAGGCAGAGGACCAGGGCAGCGGCATAATTTACCAAACAAAGACAAACAAAATAGAGACCCAATGAAATCTTAGTAATGAAGTTATATAATTTTTACCAATGGAAAGCATATAGTGAACTGACTTTACCTATCCACTGATGAGGTTCTAACGGCATACTTCATAGGAGACCATACACTCCCACCTGTCTACCATTAACCCCCAATTTGCCTTTTTTTATCTCTCGTTTCTTTGTAGAGACAAGTAAAGAAGTTAGAAGAGAACTATCTTAAGTACTGTGTGTGTGTGTGTGTTATGTGTGTTTTCTGGAAGGCAAGTATCATATCCACAGAAAAAAAACAAAGAAAGCACTCAAAAAGGACCTCTTTCCTAACTGTCAGGAGCATGTATTCCACCTTAAATAGGGTCTTACTGTGTCACTATCATTTGAACACATTCACTTTAAAAATCTGAGTTAGCATCCTATAAGATCAGGTTCAACCTGTGTCTGAAGAGGCCGCCAACGGACCCAACACAGCAGATTTGCAAATGCTTCACCTCTCCTCTGTAACCTCTCACCAGGTCTTGATGTCAGAGCATGGTACATTAAAAAATAGCAAAACCACCACGGGCACCAAACATTACGTAATCTCATTTCTCCTGTTACTAAAACAAACATACACATCTAAAACTGCCATCTCCTACCCTAACAGACAAAATGAACAAATCCCCAACTTCTTCCCCAAGAGATAGGAAAAATGTGCAAAGCAAGATAACTGCATGTGATACCCAGAGTTCGGTGAAACGGTTAGTTCCCGGCTTTACCATCTGACTACAACAAGTTACTTCATCTCTGAACTCACCGGCTTTCCCATCTGGAAGCCAGAGATGTCATCACAGAATGACTGTCAAGAATTAACCAGAGTTGCATATGCTCTCTGAAGGCAGACATATACTTGGCAACTACTTCACTCCTTTGACAAATCTAAGAAGGGCACAGCCTATCCTATCATTTTCCAGTTTCATAAGTATGTCCTAATACAATTATAATCCCCTACAGAATATCTGAAATTTAAATACCACAAATTCCTAAGATCCTTCACTCTATGTAAAAATAATACAAGTAAAATTAGCATGTGTGTGAAAGCAGACACTTGCACATATTCCCAGAGAGATTACAAATCCACACAAAAACTCTGAAGGGCAATTTTAAAATACCAAAATCTTTACAATGATTGAACCAGACACTTCAACACTGCTGAATTTACCACAAGGAAGTAATTTGATTAGGACAGTAAAATGTATAGCTACTTTGTTAACTTGTAGTAATTATATTTATAATGTAAGTAGCTGGAAATCATCAAAACGTATATCCAAAGAAGATTTGTTAAATAAAATGTGGAACAGACGGTCCCTGTGAAGTTGTATACAGAAAGCAGTTATCAATAGACTAAAATCAGCCTGCAGAAGCTTATATTTGGCTCAATAAGTTAATATTGAAAAGACAATGGGTATTGTTCTGTTGCAACCTGGACATCCTTTAAAAATGCAGTGATCTTAGGGGTAACTAACAGATTCCTACAATGAGAGAATGCAGATGAGACTAACAGATTCCTACAATGAGAGAATGCAGATGAAGAATTCAGAACCTGCGTGTATTGAAGGATTAGTATGCAAGGGAATAAATGGGGACATTAGAGGTGATGCTCATCCCATCTTGATGTGACAACTAACTCTCATGGGTGTTTAAAAAACTCTCTCTTTGCCATATTGTTCCCTAGTAATTCTTAATAGAAAGGAGTATTTTCATAACCAGCAAATATTTTGAAGTTTCTGTTTAGAACCTATAACTAATACTCTAAGAAACATATATAGTCATTGAGAGTTCTGAGGTAAATCTATAAAACGCTCACTAGGCTTTATCATTATTCACAGCATGATCAACATTCAATATAAGGATTAACTTAGCTACATAAAACAGCTTCAAAATATTTTGTATGAGATATTACTTGCTCTTGGAAAGGCAGTAAAAACAGAAGCCTAATCATATTAGGAGGTGTGTCTTAATATTTGCTTTGCTCATTAGCTGCATGACCACCAGAACATTAATTTAAACCCTTTTCACTGTTAGTTCCATACTTTTAGTATGAGGATAATATGTGAATTAAATCACTTTGCTTTTATAGGATTAATTGAGACTTAAAAGAGCAAACCCTGTTATACCTACACATTGTAAGCATCCAATAGATGTCACTGTTAAATGTCCGAGCTGAAGTTGTACTACAACTGGGGAAAGGGTTGTTTGTACTTTGGTTTTCTTCACACAAACTATACTGTTATCTGCACATAGGTCAGCAATTTGATTTGGTTTAAAATATGTGTGTATTTCACATGTAGAATTTAAGCCAAATAACAATGAGTACAACTCAATCTTACGTATTTTAAAACAGCACTCTTCAAGTGATGTATGGGAAAAGTCTAATCTTTTAAATCTTAAATTCATCACAAATTCATTTGTATAGTACAATAAAAGTGAAAAATTGACCAATTCTTACCTTAATCCTTCAATTTTTATTATTATGTCATATTGAAAAAAGCTCTAAACTTTTACTCGACTTCTTTATTTATGTCAAGGCAGACTGTAAACAAACATGTCCTGGTCCACAGACTGTAGTGTAAGACTCTTCCAAAGACTACTTGAGGGACTGGCATATGGCTCGGCAAACAGAAATACTTATATCTATAGCAGAAGGCCTAGGATCAATTCCCGGTACTGACACAGAGGCTCACAAACATCCCTAACTCCATCACTAACTCTCTGTTCTGAACTTCCCGGCTCCTTCATCTGCATGTATGTGGTACATACACAGACACTCAGGCAGACACTTATACACAGAGGAAGCTAAAGTTTAAAAAGGACACTTGCTATTAGAAACAACAGATACAAGTAAATAATAAACTAAAATCTCTTAGCAGGTAGAAAGAAAATGGCAGCAAGACAGCCCATATACCACATTGTCTCCTTCAAAAATACATATTTAAGGTACTGTCATATAAAGCTATTTAATAAAACAACTATGTTGTAATTTAATATACAGGACATTCCAGAATAACAACAAAACACAACCAATAAAGTTATGTTTTCAGATTACATCATTACAATAAACTTGGGACATGTGGCAAATTGTTACTAATTTAGGTTGTATGAAAAGAATGTGAGGGGGATACCTATATAAAGATAAGCCTTGATATTATAAAATATCAAAGTTCATAATGTGTATTAAAATTTAGTTTTGAAATTTTATTTGGAAAACAAAATTTTTTTCAGTGTTGTCTTCTACATAATGCTTCAAAAGAATACTTTATCATTTCTAGTTTTAATGCAAATTAGCAGCAGACCTTACCAATACAGCTGAACCCTATTCCGCCCAACCTCTACATAGATGCACACATATAAATGTATCCATGCGCACATGTGCACACATATGCACAAACAAGCCAGTAATAAAACAAAAAAACATTTCTATATTCCCTATCCTTAAAATGGATAGACATATTATTGTAATTCAGTTTGGTTTGTCATAGGTAAGTCATACCTTACCTTTTCAAGCCTGACTTTAAAACATCTCAGAAAAATGTGAAAATGTTTTCACTGGTACTCTGAAAACACACTGGTTTCACTGAAAATACTTTACAGTGGTTGAGGCTGGTAAGAATGGCAAGGGGCAGTCTCAGACCCAGAAAGAAATATTATTATTTCTCCAACTTGGAAGATGGTTTTCTTCTTTTAGATGTTACACTAAAACTATCTTTACCTTAGATAGTACACAAAACACAACAAAGTCTAAATGGACTCTTAGTCCTAATCTACCTGAAGAACACCCCAAAAAAGAGAGATATATGATTTCTCTTTATACTGAGGTTTTCTGCAACTATTAAGCAACTATTCAGACAATTCCAAAGTTTCTAATAATAACAATTCAGTGTTAGGATCCAAATTAGTTTTGTTTTGTTTTTTAAAGCAAACAAAATTTTAATGGTTCAAATATTTAATGTCCACAAGTGAAAAACCTTCAAGTCTACAGAGACATGAAGGCTGCGGCCAGCTACTGGGTAATAAAGTTATGTCTCTCAGGAGTGTTTTTAATCAGCCCCTGTGTCCCATCATACATGAAACACAGTACAGCTTGTTCCACATTTGATCCAAGATGCTAATGATAGTAGCTGTGGTCATCGAATTAGTAGCACAAATGATCAGACATTCACACCTAAAGTGTAAAGGAACTTACCCCTTTATTCTCACTTCAGTCCTGTCTAAAGTACATGAAATAATGTCATTCCTCCCTTAACAAATAAGCTTGCCATTTCAGATAGCTGATCCGTGACAGGTTACTAGTATTCAAAACTAGCCTGTAGAACAGTGTCTACCACATGAGCCAAGAGGAAGCAATTTGCAGGCTATCGACTTTAATTTGTTGCCCAGGCTTTTTCACTGTTTTTGATAAGACCAGGAAAGAGTACGTATAATATAGGTATCTCAATCCACATTAGTTTAAAATTTCAGTTCTTCTACATTATTTTTTTTCATTGGACTTTGTGGGTTGAGTCTTTTCCCAGGGGTCAGATACCTACTTTCAGAAATCCCAACTCCGTTCTGTACCCAGGAAGGTCATGCATGGTGGTGTTGGCACTTGTCTAGGTATCTGTTTGCCCAGCTTTTATCCAGCTGGAGCAAAGGTAGGGAGTTCTTGATACACAGAGAGAAAGTGGAAAAGCCCAAGCTTTCCATAGACAGAATTTTCAGTGCTGAATGAATAGGCAGACAGTCCTTGTCCATTATAGGCAGTGCAAAAATATATATGCAGATGTGAGTGATGAGGCAGTTAACCAACTGCCAATAAGTTTGTTTGTACACTCTTACTTTTTTGTTCTCAATGTACAAGCAATATGAAAACTTAAATGGAAATTATATATATGTATATAATATGTAATATATATACATATATCACAGTTATAGGGTTTGATAACTTCATCAGAATAGTTAGAATGCATTAAAAATCTACATAAAGTAAGATGAATTATAAAATAGTACAATACTGAAAGAAGGGATGTTGATTAGAATCACTCTACAGAAGCACATGCTGTTGAAACAACTAAATGATCAAACATTACATTTCCCTTGTCATAATCCCAGTTCAACAGTGGGCACAAAGGACACTTGGAGCATCCAGAAAAGAAGCGAGTGTGAGACACAGTCTCCCCACCCTCCACACACAGTTATTTTTAATCTAGAGAATATTGTGGAACTAATACTAATGGAACTACAAGAGATGTAAGACAGCATTGAATCAAGGAACTAATTGGGGACTCCTGCCTAAATGAATTAAGATTCCATTTCATCCTAACAGTCTTTGCAAATCTAAGTCTCCTTACCATATGTACAGGCACCCAAGGCCAAGAGAGCTCAATTCCTTCATACAAGGTCGCTCAGGAGCTAAGTATTCATCTGTGTAAACAGTGAGGAACAGACACACATGTCTTGAATAGCACAGCCAATGGTAACACTTAGATTTGAGTCTAGGGCAGGCTGACTGTCTCCAAACTCCGGACTGATAGTTTAATAAACAGTTATGAAAGGTTAGTAAAATATTTTATTGATGCTTACAAAATAAGTGAGTTTACCAAATCAATATACTAAAAGAGAAACAACTAATGAAAGTTCGGTATCTTGAAGGATGAGTAAGTTTACTAGTGATAAATGATCAGGCCTTTTAATTTATTGATTTTTTTTTTTTGGTTTTGGTTTTAGTTTGTGTGAAGGACAGGTCAGGAGGATAAGTGTTTTGAGATGGGGTCTGATGATGGCTTCATTATATACTTGATGATGACCCCAACCTTCTGATCTTCCTGCCTCTTCTTCCCAAGTTCTGGAATTGAAGGTATGTATCACCATGATCAGCTTTATGAAATGCTTAGAATCCAACACAGAGCTTAAACGTATGCTAGGCAAGTACATCCCCTGCCCAGCTGGCTCCATTAAAAAGTACATGAAACCTAGATCTTTCTTATTCTTCCATTCTGTAGAAGAAAATATCTTCAGGATACAATACTATGTACTGGATTTTCAAGAGGCATTTTTCTTTGTAAACTTTGAGTGATTAGGAAAGATAGCAATACAATATATGAGGGTAGCCTATACCACAAACTTTAAGGTGTCCATGAATGTGTTGAAGACATTATATCTTCAAATGGTTATTGGAGAAATACACAAAGCTCAAAATTCTCATAAAGTTCTGTCTTAGCCATAAACATCATGATCGATGATATAAGGAGGTGTTAAAATTACTCTGAATATTGCTAATAATAGGATGTTTTGAAATATATTGAGTGATTAAAATTACTTAAGTAGCATGATCAGTGGGATGGCTTCGGGGTAGGATTGTGTGCCATATCCATATAATAACCACACACTTCACATGCTTTTAGCAAAAAAGAGAAAAGAGCAAGGAAGACGACAGTTAACTCTATCATACCTGGAGGTTATTAGAAACCCTCAGAGATCCACTGGGTACAGTCAGAACAGAACCTGTGAGCTTTCTCCTTAGACTATGCAGCAAGTGTTTTAAACGACTCCTTTGCCTGTGGTTTTAAGGCTTAGTGGAACACTATTTCCAACCAACAAAGAGTTAAAAGTCAGAATGCATCAGGAAATCACTGGGCAGAGGCAAGGCATCCTGAGCCCATTCCTTAACAGACTTGTAGCTAGTCCAGTCTGCACCATCCTTAATTCTCCTGTGTTCCTGGCCTGGAGCCAAAGGTATCATTTTACTGAGTGGGGGAAAAGTTTCATTCTTCTACCTGACTTTGTAATCTTGTTTTTCCACATTTTATAACTGTACAAACCAAAGCCTTCCCCCAAATACTTATAGAGAAATGAAAATGAAAGGAAGAGAATGAGGGGGAGGTGTCTGGGAGTTTTGCTTGGTTGGGTAGCTGGGTTTCTTTCAGTGGATAGTACTCACAGTACTGGGTACTACTTGAAACATTGATAGGGCATACGTGGAAACAGGGACTCTGTTCGCGCCTAGTGAATTCAGGTAATGCATCCATTGTTCCACACAGCTACGGTCTGGTTGACAGGAACCTCAACTAGAACAAGCTTGCCCTGCATTTTCCTTTGCATTTAGATGTCAGCTTTGATAAGGTCACACCTTGAAAGATCCACATAGCGTGCAACACTCAGATAGCAATAAAGCCCTCAGTCATTCCC
Organism: Montemys delectorum; assembly: GCA_019843815.1. NCBI lineage: Eukaryota > Metazoa > Chordata > Mammalia > Rodentia > Muridae > Montemys > Montemys delectorum. The sequence goes on along the minus strand of JADRCD010237368.1, from coordinate 74 downwards.
ATACTCAGAAAAGAGTGAGGAAAAGGGGGAAATCAACCCAGATCACATCTCCAAACAGACTTCTACAGCTAGCA
>JADRCD010237367.1:31545-73492 GCA_019843815.1 Montemys delectorum | reverse complement strand
GGGGCGGGGGCAGGATGGGTAAGAAGGGCCAGCATGGGTGCAGAGTTGCTCCAGGGTTTGGCAACCCTGTGCAGAAGGTGACAAGGCCTGGTGAACATCTGTCTTCATGGCAGGCTGTCGGCATCATAGTAGTCTAGAAAGACACAACCCTCAGCTTGTTCCTTCCTGCCATGTTGGACCCCAAGGAGGAACACAGAATGGGACAAGGCAGGGTCTGGAGACGTGGTTGGTAGGACGCCATCCTCCTCCCCCCCCCCCGCCCTCCCCTCCACCCACCCACAGAGTGCACGGCCCTTCTGACGTCTTAGTCTGCCCCAAGTCAGGCCCCACTGCCCACCCACTCCGCCCCTACCTGAAGCCGGAGGTACATCTGCACCAACAGTCCCCGCTGCACTGGGGGGTGGAGGTGGGGGCACATCTCTCCTGAGATGGGAGAAAGAGGAAAGACCCCTTCAGAGGTTCGGGATGGCATTGAGGCTTTACCCCCAAACTCCTGCTTTCGACCTACGTCGGGAACCTGGCCACGCCTTGGCCACGCCCCCTCCCGTCTCACTTACACCTCCCTTTGCCTGGAGGCACGGGGCTGGTGCTGAATCCTGGGTGTCCCCTGCCAGGGAGGCTGATGTGGGGGAACAGGGAGGAAAGAGGCTGGCCAGAGTGGCATGGGGTCCAAGGAGGTCACTGGGCAAGGCAAGTAGTGATGGTGGAAGACCAAAGGCTCTTGCTCCTGCATCTCCATCTCTTCCTCCATCTGCTCCTCGTGGCTGTGTGTATGGACCTGGGGGTTGTGCAAAGTGAAGAGGGGAGGTGATGACTGAGGCCTGGCCCTGCCTGCCTCCACTGCTCCACCTCCTCAGCTACTCTCTACACAAATAATTACCACCTCACGGTAATCGCTACTGTTCAGTGAGCGATGCTCTTTGGAGATGCCCACCCCAGTACTATGCAGAGAGAAGCTCTAAGAGGCTAAGCCACTCATCTAAGAGCATCAGAGCTAACAGGAGGGAATGAGGTAATGCGGAACTGACTGGAAAAATCCCAGTGACTCCAGAGTGGGTACCGGAAATCTACAAATCTGCTTTTGTTCTTGTTTGGGGCCCCTCAAGGAAGGGAGATACTCATCTCAGGGTCGCGACCTAGGGGTGAGAGGTAGCCACCCGCAACTCAGGATCTACACCTACCTCAGGATTTACCTCCTCCTTGAACCCCTCCGGGCTTCCTAAAGCCCCCTTTCCTTTGGTTCCTCTTTTCTCAGACCTCACACCCTTTACTGCTCACCTGGGGCCTGAGGGAAATACCCAGAAGGAAAATCTTGGAGACAAGATCTGGGTGGTAGTGGAGATTTGGGAACTCCCTTCCTAGTGGAAGCTGACCAGCCCTTGACACACAGCAGATGCCAAAGAGACTCAGACAGGCTGGGGTGCAGGCTAGAGCTTCCTGCTACTCTGCTACTCTGCCCTTGTTTTATTTTTATTTTTATTTTTGTCTCCAGGTGGGGGACCCCCCTCATAGAGAGTCCCACCCTGGTCCCCACTTTCACATACCTGTGGGCTGGGCCACTCTGGCCCTGGGTTCAGGGCATCTGCCACCAGTTGGCTCAGTAGCAGCTGATGCATCTGTGCATTCTGCAGCAGCATCAGCTCCAGCAGGTCTGGGGAGCAAGTTTCGACAGGCCCACCAGGCCTCCACATAGTCCCCTCCCTCCCAGCCCCAGGCCCCACCTCATTTATAAAGGATGTAACCAGCGGAAGAAGGAAGGCCCCAAGTACGTGTGGTAGAGGGGAGTCAGGAGAGAGACCCAGGACGCTTACCTTCCTTGACTCGGTTATGCTGAGGCTGAGGAGATGGGACTGTCCAAGGAAAGGGCTGCAAGATGGTCACCCAAGGCTGGGGTACATGGTTGGGGAGACTCAGCCAAACCAAGTAGACGTGGGTGGGGCATGTCAGGAGCGTCCCCCCCCCCCCCCGCACACTTCCCTCTCAGTGTCTCTGCACCTCATGACCCCCCTCCCTTCCAGTCCAGTCTCTTCCTCTTAGTTAGGGACGGTCCTTCCCACATCCCACGCGCACCCCAGAGTTTACACCTACCCCAGCTCCACAGTTCTCCCCCAGACCCCCACCGCCCCATTTAAGACCGTAAGCGTCTGGGCCCGGACCTCACCGTAGGGGCTGTGCTCTGTGTTGGGGCACCACTCCAGCTCCCGCTCCCGCTCGGGAGGGAGGCCATGCCCTAGCAGGTTAGTTACCTTGGCAGCCCTGAGGACGCCAGGGAGGGCTCCTCCCAGGAGTACACCAACCCGCCCAACCCAGGACGTCTGTTGCCTAGGAAACAGCCCAAGTCTCCGCCCTGGCCTCCTTTTCCTGCTTGTGGAGGGGGTCTCTCTTCTGGAGATCCACCTTGGGAGGCCCCTGGATGGGGTTCCCCAGACTTTGGCCTTACTCCTTCTGCACCTGGTGCTGGCGCTAACCCTGGGAGACTCACATTTGTTGAGTGAGAAACTGGGGTGCCTTGGTTTCCTGGTCCCACAAGAATAAAATGTACAGGACATGGCATGAATGTTTGAGTCAGTAAGGAAGTCATGCTTAGGAGAGGGGAATCCTAAAGACCCAGTGGTTTCTGGAGGGGATCAGGCAGACACTAGGCAACTTTACAGAACAGGCTGGGGCTCTGGCCCAGAATGCCTGGGGCTCTTCACCTCTCTCCCCCCCCCCAACCCCCCACCAGCAGATTTGCTGAATTCCTGGCTGAGGTGACTCACTCACTGCCCTCTCCGAGATGGGCAGTTCGGTCCCGGAGTCCAGAGCACTCTTCTGTCTCCAAAGCATGCCTTCTTCCGACAGGAAGTTAGTGAAGTGTCTATTGCGTAAAAACAGGTGAGAGGAGAGATCTGTTTCCACAGCTGTGACATCCGAAGACAGGCCCTGTGCAGCAGTCGAGGACAGTCCCAACAGGAAGCTGGGATTAGCACCAGAGACTCACCCTTCCCCCATCCTCCCACAGCCCTGGAGTGGAGAGCCAGAAGGAACATTCCCATCTCCTCTTGGTCCCTGTCTGCTAGTGATACTGCTGCCGGATCTTACTATGGCCAGAGCCTTCACCCGCTCAGCCCTAGCCAGCCACCTTCAATAAGACAATTAAAAAGATAAATTAATAATAAAAATGTGGGAAAAGGAGAGTCTTCAGTGTAGCCACATTAGGAAGGAGGACAAAGAGATTCCCCACCTCCAACCCCAGGGCATCCTCAGGGTCCTGACATGAGAGTTAGGTGGAAAGAACAGCCAACCAGCCTGAGAGGGCAATCACTGTGCCCTGGAAATTAGCTAGAAGGGAGGTTACTCCTAACAGAGCAGAGCAGTGCTCTCAAGCCTTCCGAACGCTGCAGCGACCTTTAATACAGCTCCTCCTGGTGTGGTGACCCCCAACCGTAAGAATTTTGCTACTGTTATGAATTGTGGTGTAATATCTGATATGCAGGATATCTGATATGTGACTCCTGTGAAAGGGTCATTTCGACCACCAAATGGGTCACGACCCACAGATTGGGAACAGCCATGATAAAGGCTGAGATTCCAAGATAGGGAATCAACTTGCAAGCAATGGGGCTATGGGCAGGGCCAGCAGGAGAGAACGGGTGGCGTGCACAGCCAAGACTGGAAGAATCATTTTGTTCCTCGTGTCTTACCCCAATCCTATGGATATACACACACACATGTGTGCATGCACATGCACACACACATAGACCCATATGCACACAAAGACACATATATACTCACACATACACGTATACACGAACACACACACACACACACACAGAAATGGGGTCTCAGCCTACACTGCCCTCAAGTTCCATAAGTACCGAGGACACCTTGAACTTGGTGGATCCCCTTGCCTGTATTTCTCAAGTGCTGACATTACAGGTCACCTTTTATGTATGTGGTGCTGGGCAGGGCTCTGTGACTGCAAACATTCTATCAATTGAATCAACAGCCACAATTCTAAATTAGAATTAGATGTACTCTCAGTACAAAACTGCCCAGCTGCCGCATATCTACACTGATGTGGAAAGATGTCAAAAAAAAAAAAAAAATCAGTGAGCTCCTATTGTTTTTAAAAAAAAAAAAAAAAGATTTATTATATATATGTAAGTACACAGTTGCTCTCTTCAGACACACCAGAAGAGGGCATAGAATTCCATTATAGATGGTTGTGAGCCACCATGTGGTTACTGGGAATTGAACTCAGGACCAAAAAAAAAACCCAAAACAAAACAAAACAAAAAAACATGTCCAGGACTAGGAAGTAGTTCCATTGAGTCAGTGAGACCCTGGGTTCAATCCTTACTGGCCACACAGGTACACAAATCCTAAATGTGTGCTTGCAGAATTTGTGGATCATGTGTGTGTGTGTGTGTGTGTGTGTGTGTGTGTGTGTGTGTGTGTAGGAGAGAGAGACAGAGACAGAGAGACACAGAGAGAGACAGAATCTACTGCAGAGTCTCTGAACACCCACCTCCCTCCTCCAGCCTCGCCTTCAGCTCTTCTGTGACTGGTCCACACACTTACCTGGCTCTCCACATTTTCCATCCACAGACAAGACAGGCCAGAAGGCTTGAGTATCTCTGGCAGTAGGGGAGGGGAGTGCTCCATAGGGATTGGCCAAGGTGAATCCCGCACAGATTCTCCAGGGAACCGACTAACTCTTACCCTCCCACTCCTGAGGTACACCTTACTGGCTTTTCTCCTATCTCTGTCCTTTCTCCACTCGGTTACAGGCTTGCTGCCCAGATCTTTGCAATGGGGTCTGCCTCTGGAAGATCCCCCCTTAAACACCAGCCCCCACTTCCATATCTACTTCCCACTGAGAATCCTGGGAAAGATGCCGCTTCTGTCTGCGCAACACTAAGTCTGGTTCTGAGAAACAAAATACTGTAGGGTGTAAAATGGATTCAACACAGGCAAAGTTGGAGACTGAGGCTGGTGAGGAGGACACCACCCTCATGCTCCAGGAAGGAGCCTGGGCAGGCTGGAGAGAGAAAGGCGATTGTCCAGAGCCTCACCAAGAAATGCGTGTCGATCCTGTGTGTAACCCGCATTTAGAACACAGGGCTGAGGGGGAAGCTAGTGTGCCCTATCCAAGTTCTCTGTCGAAGGAAACCAAACCATATCCGAATAAAGGCTGAAAATTCTCAAATGGCTGCCTGAGCTCTGCAGAGTTCTGTCAGCCCAGGGAAAACTGAAGAGGCATGGGCCAGCTACTTCCCTGTCCAGGATTATGTTCTTTCAGATGTTGGACCCTCAACCGGCCCCCTTTCTATTTTGTCCCTCGGTAGAGATTCTTCCTTAAGTCTTTGGGAGGGGGGAGAGGGGCCATTATTGTTCATTTGTGTGTGAAGGGAAGGCCGTGTGTGTGTGTGTGTGTGTGTGTGTGTGCACGCTTGTGTGTTCACATGTGGAGACCAGAGGTTGACATTGACATGTCTTTCTCAAATACCTCTTTGCTTTATTTTTTTTTAGACAATTTGAAATATTTATTCTATTTTGTGTATATGCGTTTTCACTTGCATGTATACATGTACATATGTGCACTGTGTGCATGAGACATCAAGTCCCCTGAAACTGCAGTTTGCGGATGGTTGTGAGTCACCACATGGGTGCACAGAACCCAATCTGGGTCCTTTGCAAGAACAAAACTCTTTTTTGTTTGTTGTTTGTTTTTTGTTTGTTTGTTGTTGTTACTTTTGAGACAGGGTTTCTCTGGGTAGCCCTGGTTGTCCTGGAACTCACTCTGTACAGCAGACTGGCTTCCAACTTGGAGATTCATCTGCCTCTGCCTCCCGAGTGCTGGGATTAAAGGCGTGTGCCACGTCCACCAGGCTAGACCAAGTGCTCTGGAGCCATCCCTCCAGCCCCTCCTTATTTCTTTAGACAGGGTCTCTCACTAGACTTTGTTATTTCATCTAGCCTGGCTGACCATCAAAGTCCCTGAGATCCATCTGTTCCCAGTCCCCACCACTGAGCACACTTCCCTCCTAGGCTTTGCCTGGGTGCTGGAGATCCGAACTCAGGCCCTTGTGCCTGCGCAGCCCGCCCACGGAGCCAGCTCTCCAGAACCCACAGTGTTATACAGAAAGACCTGAAAATCGCATGTTACACCTTGTCCAAGAATCAGTAAATAGTTGAGCAAAGGACAGCGGTTCACCCAAAGGAGCCCTGTGATGTCACTGAAACATCCAGCTGGAAGGAAGAGCGGCTCCCTCCGGCCTCGGGTGGAAAACGGACCAGAAAAGACCGTTGGGATAATTCCAGGGCTCTCAGTGTCTACTTTAGCCACAACTGAGCAAGAACAAGGGAGGGAACACCTGAATATCAGACAGCAATGGCCCTTTTTGAGGGCCTAACTTCCTTCTCTCTCTCTCTCTCTCTCTCTCTCTCTCTCTCTCTCTCTCTCTCCCTCTCTCTCTTTTTTACGACATTTTTTTGTTTTTGTTTTTTAAGACTTATTTATTTATTGTATATACAGTGTTCTGCCTGCAGGCCAGAAGAGGGCACCAGATCACATTATAGATGGTTAATGAGCCACCATGTGGTTGTTGGGACTTGAACTCAGGACCGCTGGAAGAGCAGGCAGTGAGTGCTCTTAACCTCTGGAAGGAGGACCAGTGTGCTTAACCTCTAAGCCATCTCTCCAGGATCCCTGGCCTCCATTTTTTTTTTTTTTTTTTTTTTTTTTTTTTTGAGACAAGTTTCTCTGTGTTGTCCTGGAATTTACTCTGTAGACCAGGCTGGCCTCAAACTCAGAAATCTGCCTGCCTCTGCTTCCCAAGTTCTGAGATTAAAGGCATGTGCAACTACTGTCCAGCTTGAAGGCCCAGTTTCTAGAGAAGCAAGGAGCCAGGATCTGAGGGGTGACGGAATTTTTTTTTTAAGATTTATTTTATTTATTTTATGTGTATGAGTACACTGTAGCTGTACACATGGCCGTGAGCCATCATGTGGCTCCTGTTGAACTCAGGACCTCTGCCCCCCCACCCACCCCCGTCGCACCAATCCCCCTCCCCCACTCTTGCTCCGGCAGGGGTGACAGAAATTAAGCATTGGTCTGCAGAATTCTGTGTCTTTGTCCCTGCCTACATGCTCTCACCGGGAGACTTTTACCACTGCCGCTGTCCTTGAGTGCAGCGGCATGTGGTTCTGTTCCACACTAGCTGGTGGTGCTCTGGGGACCCGTGGGTATGCCACTGGTGCTGGCCAGATGGAGAAGTCCTCTGGGGTGGAGGCTTATTTGCAGAGTCCTACCCACTGGAACTGCAAGATGGAGCTTCAGAGCCTCCCTCTTCACCAGGACCCTAGGAACCATGGCACCGTCAACCATGAACGAGTATCTGCTAAAAGTCTCAGGAAGTCACACTGATCAAATGACCCAGGGAAGAAACAGAGCACTCAGGCTAGGAGTGCGTGTGCTAGGCTGGGGCTGGAGCAGGTTTACAGGCCTGTCGGTTCAGGAGTCCATGGTGACTAAGACTGTCAACTTGATTGGAATACAACATGCTGAGGAGACCAGTCCATCACAGCCCTGGTGTGCTGGAGGGTGGCGTTTCCAGGGAGGATTAGATCATGAGGAATCTGAGCTCACAGATGAATGCATCCCCTCATGGATCCACGACATGATGGTATTTGATGGAGGGCAGATGTGGTTGGAGAAGGTGGGTTGTTGGGGGGGCGGGGTGTGTGCCCTTGGGGCTCTATCATGCCCTGGCCACTTCCAGTATGCCCCCTTTTCTCTACATTCCTGACCACTATGATGTGTGCTCTTCTGTTCCGCTACACCCTTCCCACCCCGACAGACTGAAGCATTTGAAACGGTGAGCCAGTATAAATCTGTCCTGCCTTCAGGTGTCTGTGTCAGGTGTTATGGGCACGGTGGCAGAAAGCTAACCAACATCGTCTGTAGGTGGCCCCTCATTCAGGCCCTCCTGTTTCCCTCTTCTGCATCTCTCCTCTACTTGGGGTCCTTTCTCCTCTTCCTACAGACAAGCTTCCTCCTCGGGCATCTTCAGGCTTACCCCTGTTGTTTCTGACAGACTTAGAGGCTCCTCTGGGTACCCATAGTCTCAGAGAAGGGACCATCGGCACCCAGGATTGACCAACCAGAGGTGATATTGCCATCCCTGGGGCAGAATGGAGTGACTGTCATAATATAAGCAGTCCTACAGAATCATGTATTTGGAGTGGGGGAGGGGGAGGATCGGTTGCCCAAAGGAAGAAGAATTCAGTAAGAGGAGGAAGTGTGGGTTCCATCTTGGGTGTTTGTCTCCTAATATGACTAACCCAAGTAATACTTGATACAAAATAGAAAACAGCTCCATCCATCTCCTACACATATCTCTTAGTCAAGGTGTCTGTTCCTACACAAAACATTACAACCAACCCGACAGTGTTGGCGCATGCCTTTAATCCCAGCACTTGGGAGGCAGAGACAGGCAGATTTGAGGCCAGCCTGGTCTACAGAGTGAGTTCCAGGACAGCCAAGGCTACCACAGAGAAACCCTGTCTCGGAAAACCAAAAAACCAAAAATATCACAACCAAGAAGCAAGTTGTGGAGGAAAGGGTCTATTCAGCTTATGCTTCCACATTGCTGTTCATCACCAAAGGAAATCAGGACAGGAACTCACACAGGGCAGGAACTTGGAGGCAGGAGCTGATGCAGAGGCCATGGAGAGGTGCTGCTTACTGGCTTGCTCGTCTTGCTTTTTTATAGAACCCAAGACTACCAGCTCAGGGATGGCATGACCCCCAGTGGGTCCTCCCACCCTTGATCACTAATTGAGAAAATGCCTTACAGCTGGATCTCATGGAGGCATTTCCTCAAGGGAGGCTCCTTTCTCTATGATAACTCCAGCCTGTGTCAAGTGGACACAAAACCAGCTAGTTCAGCATATTACTGCCATCTGCAACAAAATAACCATGCTAAATCTACCAGTGGTGCCTGAAGCCACAGCAAGACTGGAAGTGAGAGAAGGACCCTGAGCGGCCATGGGAGGAGTCTGAGGAGAAACTGTGCTCCCCCTACATTCTGGACACAACCCCTTAGGAAGAAGCCAGGATTCCATTAGCATCAGAACTCTGTAGAGATTGCTCCTCAGAAACGACCCCAAGTCAGGCAGGGACTGTGTGCAGAAACTTCTCAGAGTGTCAGCGGCTCTCCATGTCACCGATACTCTGTCATGTGTCATACACTGTGTTGGCCATGCAGAGGGAGCTGAGAGGTGGGGAGTCCCAGGCCCAGCAAGAAATTCTGTAACCATAATCAGGCCCGGCCCCCCAGTGACATCTGAGGCTCTGTCCACAGAGGTGCTAGAAGAAAGTGCAGGGTCCTCCAGAAGACAAGGGTGGCTGCTGGCCAGGCCTCCTTGAGCCTACCAAAGCACACTGCACCCAGAATTCAGTCTGTTGAGGACTGGAAGCAACTGCCTGCAGCAGGGATGGACACAACATGGCCAAGACAGGCTACTTTGGAAGATCTGGAGCAGAAGAAGGAGACAGAATCCATGGCACCTTCAGGCTGAGATGAGGCACTTCATGACAACTCCGCTAGGGGGCACCACCACTACAGGGTGAACAGAGGAGTCATGCCAATCTCATTTTTCTCAACCACAACCCCTCCCTGGGCTGGAAGGGACAGATGTCTTGCCAGCTGGGTGTTGGGGGAGGAGGCAGACAAATGCTTCTTGGGACCTCTGTGTGGTCCCGTTAAACAGTTGGGTGTGCATCTGTGTGTGGGTGTGGGGGTGTGATGGGGGGGGTGTACAGACCGACAAATACTTGATAAAAAAATCTATTGGTTGAGCTAGCAGGCCCTGTTCATGTGAACGGAAGTGCGTACGTTGGCAAACAAGTCACACTAGTGAAAATAATAATTCGTGGACGGACACACAGACATACCCTTAATAAAAGCCCGTCTCTGAAACGGGTGGCATTTGTGTTATCTGGCATGGGTGTGACTGAGAACATAGGATTTTTGGTGGAGGTGTAACCTGAAGGATTGCACAAGCCTGTGGTGTGAACCCGGGAGTGTGGGTGTGTGTGAGCTGGAGATGTGTGTGTGTGTGTGTGTGTGTGTGTGTGTGTGTGTGAAAAGTGCTTTGTATGTGTTGCTGACAGAATAGACATGCAGCATTAGTGTGTAGTGAGCTCACATGTGAGTGTGCACCACAGTAAGTGTGTGAATGTGAGTGTATAGACCAGCTTGTTCCCTGTGAACTCTTATAGAAGTGACTATAAGGGAGATTGGGTACAAAAATGAGCCTGCACATGTTTGCTGAGGTCAGGAGAGGAGAGATGGGGAAAGTTCACGTGTGTGTGTATGTGTGTGTGTGTGTGTGTGTGTGTGTGTGTGTGCGCACGTGAGCGCCTGTGTGGATAGGTGTGTCTTGGACTGGACTCCTGGGTCAGTGTGGTCCCAGAACCCAGGCAGTTGCAGGGTAAGGCTGGAACACGCCAAGAGGGAAGTGTGGCTGAGGCACCCACCTGAAGATTGGCCCAGTCCTCAGGTTTCACTCATGACCCTGTGACATCAGCGGCAGCAGCTGTCCTTGCCGGCCCGGCCCCCCCAGCCAAGTCCCCCAGAGCTCCAGCCCCAGCCTGAGGTGGGCACGGCACCCGGGGCTCTCGTCCGCCACCGCTCTTCTCTGTTTCTGGCCAACAGTGAGTACTGTGCCTTTCTGTGCCAGCCCAGCCTGGTACCCCCAGGGGTGGGTCACCCCAAGAGACAGGTGACCCTGGCCTCAGCCCCAGCATGAGTCTAAGGAAGTCACCACTTTGCTCCGGCACCGCTAACCTGTTCTCGCCTGACTCTCTTGTCTGTGCCGGGACCCCACTCTGACCTGTCAAAACCTCCTTGTACCCTAACCCTCTCTCTGTCCCTAAACTTGCCTTCTCTGTCCTGTCTGCTCTTTCTGCCCCTGCCTAGCTGTCCTTTCCCTGAGCAAGAGTCTTCATTCTGGTTACAAATGTGACTGAAGGTTAGCTCCAGACAGGCGTAGGTTGACCCAAAGGACAGGGTCCGGGCTGTAGTTTCTTCAGGACGGGACACGAAGGGGGAACCAAAACAGTGACTGGGCTTGGCCTGTTTGCTAAGAAGCAGGGCGGTGAAGAGTGGAGGAGAGCGGCTGGAGGCTGGGTGGGGGTAGGGTGGTGGTGGCGGCAGCGGCTCCTTTGCTCTATTGAAAGAGGAATCTGTGAGATGCCAGCGGAGGACACATCCCGGCTGCCACTAGGCTAGGCTCTGCCCACCGTCCCGCCCTCCTCCAGCCCTCTCTGCCAGCCACAGGCCTCTTTTCCTAGCGAATCTGGAGGGGGAGGGGGTGGCTGAGGTGTAGTCCCACACAGCAGAGGGGGGATCCAGGGAAGCAGACCATGTATAGCTAAAAGGGATGTGGGTATGCGGAGCCAGAGCATGCACCTTGAGAGGAGAGATAGGATTGTACTACTTGTGGAACCCTGGAGACCAAGAGAGCCCTGAGTAGACTCAGGAGGATACAGGGGTTCCTAATGTAGGTCAGGGACCAGTGTCCAGCAGACCTCAACCCCTTCCACTCTGTTTACTAAGAATAGAGCTCTCATGAGGGACACCAGGACAGAGGGTAGGCAGTAATAGCTGGTAGGGAAGAGGTGTTCAGAGTTAGCAGACACCGCTTGGAGCGGCTAGTGATAGTTGGGTCGTTTACCAGAAGGATCCACGTGGTGAGAGGTATTAAGACATCATAGTCTTAGCTGGGCGTAGTGGTATACACCTGCAATCCCAGAAAGCTGAGGCAGGAGGACTGCCACGAAGTCAAGGCCAGTCTGGGTTACAAATGACTTCACATAGGTAGAGACTGAGATCTCCAGGATAGAGCAGTGTGGGACTAGGCTATGCCCAAGGGTTCAGAGCCTCTACTGTCAGGAGGCAGACCCTCCCCACCCCCAGGAGGGGACCCTCCGCCTGCCCCTTCCTCACCCTTACCTCCGGAAGATTGCTCATGAACAAGTCACTCAGCAGAACCTGGGAAGGCTAAGGCACTGGAGCCTTTGCTGAGGTCCTGCCAATGAACAGGTCGGGGAGTTGGGGAGGGGAGAGGGGCAGAACTTTGCGGAGGTGTCAGGAGCAAGGCATGTTATCAGCCGTCTGCCACTGCAGCTGTGGCTGTGTCAGGGGGACCCTAACAGTGGCAGATCTGAGTGACCATTGTGTATGATAGAGTTGGAGCTAGGAGGAGGTAAGGGTGTTGCTACTGCTAGAGCCACCTTCAAGTCCTCTGCCTAGAGCATGAGGTATGGCCTTCTGTGACAGGGACAGGGACAGCAGTGGTCACTACGCTACCATCTGCAGCCACATTAATTATGTAGAACGAAGCAGGAGCTAAATATCCCAGGACCTTTGAACCTGCCATGTCAGGCAGGACATTCAGACAAAGATAAGCCAGGCCTGTGTCCTCACAGAGTGCCCAGGTAACAGAGGGCAGAAGCCACAGGCCCGATGTCTGGCAATCTCAGAAGCTTACCTCAAAGGCACCCGTCAAAGGATTATTTGTAGGGACTTACGGAGTGGGGAGAAGGTGGATGAGGGGCCTTTGTAGCTCAGCCTTGCCCTGTCTGTCATTTCTGGTTTGCAAGGATGGGCAGAGGGGAAGCCTGCTCCAGTAACTTCTCTCCGGAGGTTTCTGTATGCCCCGGCCCAGGCCTGACTCAGACACAGGCCTAGGGAGATGCTGGGGATATCCTGACAAGAGCTTTGCCTTGGGGGAGCATCACTTCCGGCCATCGGAACAGCAAGGAGATGTGGGTAGACAAGGAAGCAGAGTGGGTAACACAGCTGAGGGCAGCAGTGTTCAGACAAGGCTCCAGAACAGGGAGAATGGAGAAGAGAGAAGAGGCCATAGCTCCCAGAAGAGGGGAGCAGCTGCCCCGTGAAGACTGGACATGAGGCCTGGGGAACAGGGAGGAACCACGAGGGGACAGGCAGATGTGCGGGTGACGGCTTTACACTCCATGAATCGTATGAAAGTCGGCTTCTTCAACACCTTTCAACAGATTCTCAGACTCCCGGAGGGTCTAACTACATGCCCGGGGCACACTGTGAGTGAGTGGGCAAGGCCTATGCTCTCTGGGGAGGAATTTGGGTCAGACTGATTCAGAACAGAGTTTTCCTGGGACAGTGGAGACTGTGTTATGGAAACAGATTCTGGGGCTCTGGGCCAGTCTGATGACTCTTTCAGGGGTCCCCAGTCCCATTATGGCAGTGAAGGTTCCATCTGAAGGCATCAGGGGACCCAGGTTTCTTTCACCTTTACCACCATGCCTGGCCTTCGAATGTGCATCCCATTCTGCAGCATCAGCGATGGCTATTTTTATTCCCTGCTGTTCTCAGTCAACACCCTATGTTGAGGGTGGGGAGGGAGGCAGAGAGTGAGGGCTCCAGGAGTCCTAAGGGCAAGAGTGGGCAAGGTGGGGGACACCTGAGGCTGTGTCACTGTCTCAGGACCCTCTGCCTAGAGTCCTGGCATAAGAGAGAAAGGTACAACTCCGTGATCACCAGACTCCATTCAGGAGTCCCTGATAGGTGCTAGCGGGTTACAGCCTGTGGGGAGCAGTTTAGCCTGGTGGTTAAGACAAGGTGAGGGCCTAGCTGTCATCCCAGTCACTATATAATGAGCACTTACTGTTTCCCTGCATCATCTATCAAGTGAGGCAATGACAACAAACTCACAGAGAGGAACCAGTGGGTTCCTGGGCACTGGGATGCCCAGAGCAGAGTCTCGCTCGCTCGCTCGTATGCAGTAGTGGCTCTATAGAAGAGCTCACTAAACTCATTGTGCCTTTGAAAACAAAGCAGATGACCTCACCGCAGGAGTGAGAGAAGGAAAAAAGCTACAGGCTCTGGAAACCCTTCAAAACCAAGGTTTGGGGCCTGAGGAGATGGCTCAGTCCAGAAAGTGCTTTTTTTTTTTTTTTACCTTATGCAAGCATGAGGACCTGAGTTCGAATCCCCAGCACCCATATAAAAAGCCAGGTGTGCCTGTAATTTCAGCATTGGGATGTAGAGACAGGAGGATACCTGGGGCTTGCTGGTCAACTAAGCCAGCTGAATGAGTGAGCTCCAGACTCAAAACACAGAACAGCAAATAGTGACCTTAATCTTAACCCACACGTGTATGTGCACACACATACACACATGTATGCATACACCACACACATGTGTGCGCACACACACACACACACACACACACACACGCACATGGCAGGGGACATTAAGGATTTTAAGGATCTTTTCTGTTGTTGTTTTTATTCATATCTGATCCCCCTGGAAGTAAGGGCCTCTCTTATATGGGCTGTGGAGCCCTCCAGCTGGGTGGCTGTGGGAACTTTGAAATAAACAAGGCAGGGGCCTTGGAGTCTGCTGTAGTAAGGTTCTCTGTTCCCTCGAGTCTTTGTCGAGGTTGGCAGGTCTCAGTCAGTCCACTTTTGAAAAAGAGGCTCCAAGAGAAAAGAGGAGAAGGCTTTTCCTGATAACAACTTCCCCAAGAGCAGGAGCAGGAGCAGGGGCAGGGGCAGGGGCAGGGGCAGGGGCAGGGGCAGGGGCAGGAGTAGGAGCAGGAGGCAGCACAGGCTTCCCAAGACAGGTGGCAGCTGTCAGAGCAGGACACCTGTTGGCCTTCCTTGGTCTCAGGTGTTGTAGGATGACTGGCGGCCACAGTCTCTGCTCCCAGGGCCTCTGCAAGGAGGCTTATTAGCCTGCCCATGAGATGGGGGCTGATGGAAGAAGGCATAGAGCTAGGTGATTCTGCGAATTCTCTGAGTTCTAGGAGGACAGAAGGAGCAGGGTGAAGTATATAAAGAAATAAGGAGCATGGTGAAGTATATACAGAGAGGCTGAAGGAGAGCAACAGAGGCAGGGAGCTCCTGAAAAGAATGATCCAGAAGGAGGAGCCACGGCAGGGGGACAGCACCACCCACACAGACATGTTTAGAGCAGGTAAGTGACTCACACATACTGTAGTGTGTCCAAAGGAGAGGAGCCAGCACTGTGTGCTAGGTACTGTTCCTTAGGGAGATTTAAGTTAACAGAAGGCAGGATCCCCAGGCTGGGATAGAACAAATCTGTCTTCATAAGCCTTTGAGCAGCTGGGAAATGAGTCACAGAGTTGACTCTCTCTCTCTCTCTGTGTGTGTGTGTGTGTGTGTGTGTGTGTGTGTGTGTGTGTGTGTACACGCACACGTGCATGCCAGGAAATCAGTCAGAGTTGAGAGAGAGAATGGATCATACAAATAGGCCATAGTGGAGGTTAGATATATATGATGGTTAATTGGTTCCAGTAAAAATAAACCTCAGTTAGGGACGGTGGTACAATCCTATAGTGAGTTCAAGGTCAGCCCAAGCCACATATAGAGATCCTGACATCAAACAAACAAACAAACAAACAAGTTTTCAGGAAGTTCTTTGCCAGGCTGCTGACTGGCGTGTTCCCAGTCCTTCAGCCCTTCAGCCCACGACACAGCATCCCAAGAAGCAAGCATGGTCCTTCTAGGCCTGACAGGCATCTTCGACAGCCATACCTTTCAAGGGGCTTCAAGCAAAGCCTCTAGCCTGCCATTGAAGCAAAAGCCAGCTTAGTGCAGGGGACCATTTGTGCTGTAGACCAACCATGCCCAGGCCAGTGCTGTAAAGGGCCAGAGGGAGGCCATGTTTGTAGTAGAAGGTACAAGAAAGAAAGCTGTGTTCAAATCCTTCCTGGGGGTAATAAAGCCACAGTCCGTGAACCAGGGCCTGGTACACAGTGCTGACTTTTCAACAAAGAATCTGGGGGGTCTGGGGTATGACTCTGTTAGTGCTGTGTACCTGCCTAGCGTGGGCTCTGTCCCTGCAGCACAGAAAGCAGGCAGAGCGCACATCTGCAATCCCAGTCCTTCTGAGGTAGAGGCAGAAGGATCAGAAGCTCAGGGTCATCCTTGGATACATAGCAGATATAGGGGTGTAGCCTAGCATGCACAAAGCTGTGAGTTTGATCCCCAGAGTGCACTGAGCTAGGTATAGTAACACAGGCCTGTAATCCCAACATTGGGAGGTGGAGGCAGGAGGATCAGGAGTTAAAGCTCATCATTCTTGACTAGATAGGGACTTTTAGCCTATTCTGAGTTGTTGAATTATGTGAGACCTGTTATTTTATTTCTTTAATTTATTTTTTTGGACCATCATAGGCTTCGTGAGTCAGATGTACAGGTGAATGCCCCAAGATTTAGGGCAAGAAGGACCCATCCTATTGCATGGAGTGTTTTCTAGGTTGGAGGACACCTGGAATTCTGCATCTTGAGATAAATATTTTGTTTGTTGGTTTTAAAGGTTTAGGTCTGGGAGGGAAAAAAATCTTTGCTGGAGCCCTGTTCCCAGGGATACATGAACTGTGTTCTCAGGGATACATGAGCTGCGAGGAGTTTGGGAAGGTGCTGTCTAGGGCAAAGGCTGGACCCCGCCTATTCATAGCTTCTCATTTTGAGCCAACAGGGGGTGCTCCAGGGAGGACCAAAGGCTGTAGCTGAGGTGAGGCTGGGGATGGGGAAGGAGTGTCCAGCAGTCTCTGAGGGTCTTTAGGGCCTGGAGGCTGCAGGACTCACTGTGGAGGGAGAGGCTTTGGATGTGGACAGCCAGTCACCTTGGTACCCAGTCAGTGCAAAATAAGTATGTCCATCACTATCACCTGTGGCCCTCGGGTAGATGCTGACCAGGCTGGCTGCATTGGGAATCTGAAGAAAGAAGGTTTATTCTAAACCTCTATACCCCTCCATGAGCCTCCTATGTAACACTGTTGGTTTCCTGAATTCTAGGGGCCACTCAATGGCCAGGAGGTTCCACTCTAGGCTCCCAGCTCTAAGCCACCCTCTGGGGCCCCAGGGGAACAGAGTTTTCTCTCCAGACAGTGTTAGGCTGGGAGGGAAGGGCCGCCTAGTATGACCTCCTCTGTTCTCTGGCCTGCCAAGGCCAAGGCCAGGCCGCTCACTCTTCTCCCTCCTCTCCAGGCTAAGCCTTGTCAGAACAGTAACACAGCTCCCCATCCCCACCTCAACAGGAAAATTAACTTATAACTTCCAGCCAGGGGACATGAACATCCGTTTTTTGCTCTTGGAGCTGTGCACAGTGGGAACCCAAGGATTTGGGGGAATAGTCCACCTGTTTTGTTGTGTTTGGAGTTGCCCAGAAAGTTTTGTATTGGAGCTTGCACTGTGGGTGGCCCTTAAAGCAGATCTCCATTAGCACATATAAATATAGCTCTCAGTAACTTCTTTTTGTCTGTCTGTCTGTCTGTCTGTCTGTGCCTTGTTTGTTCTGAGTCATAGGTTACTTCTCCGCCTGTGAAAGGAGCCAATTCAAGACAGATTAGAATGTTTTACAGGCAGGGTTATCGGGAAGCTGCTGTGGGGAGGGGGGGAGAGTTCACTGGCCTCAAGGAAGGGGATCAGGGAAGTTACCATGGGGAGAGGTTGGGGGGGGGGGAGAAAGAGAGAAAGGACACATGGGCAGAGAGAAGAGGAGGAGGAGGGAGGAGGAGGAGGGAGAGGAGAAGGGGAAGGGGAAGAAGAGAGACACCAAAATGTCTGGATTATATAGGAAGAGCATCTGGGGGAAGGACAGTTCAGCCCCTGGGCTGGAAAGTTCAGGGTCAGGGGGAGGGGGGCAGGGTATACCATACCAGGTAGGGACTAAGGGATGCTGGGAGGACCTGAAGCTTGATATGTAAAATATACACCTCAGTGTATTCCCCACATCCTCCACCTCTGAAACCAAACACTAAGATGAGACTTACTCTGTAGTGGGACTCACTATGTAGCCCAGGGTAGCCTCGAACTCATGGCAATCCTTCAGCCTCAGCCTTCCAACTACTGAGATTACTGACACGAACAACCATACTCAGGTTGCTTTAGATAAGTTTGTTCATTTTATGTTATTTCTCCAGTCCAGGTCTCGCTACATAGTCCTAGCTGATCTGGAACTTCCTATGTATTACCAGGCTGGCTTTGAACTCACAGAGAACCATTTGCCTCTGCTTCTCAAGTGCTGGGATTGAAGGTGTGTGCTACCACGCCTCGATATTACATGTATCACTATTATGCATGTGTGATGTGTACAGGTGATGAGCAGTCTGGGGTAAAGGCTGGGAAGAAGAGCGGTAGCTGGACCCTGAACAAGGACAGCTAGGGAGTGGTGTGCCATCTTTGTACTTACAGAGGTGTGCTTTAAAGAGGATCGGATGGGTGTGCATGCAAGCCATGTTCACCCATGGTCAGCCTTCCAACACAGTTTCTTACAGTAGCTTTATATCACAGAGTAGCAGGGGCATAGCTGAGACCATGTGAGAGATGGCGGGCTGCTGTCAGTGAATGAGTTTCTGGATATTTGAAGACAACCCAGCCCAAGAAAAATTGGTTTTCTAAGAAGGAGGGTTCTGAAAGTGTATAAAAACATCTGGGTTAGGAGACTATCCCGTGCTTTGTTTGGCCAATAGTTTGGCGTGTTTAGGATCTCAGATACACATTCGTAGTTGATGGACTTGATCTCAGAGGAATCAACATCCAGCAGAAAGACTGGGGGTGTTCTGGGGTTTAGGAGGGGCTGGTGATCAAGGTCTTTGTAGCCCAGACATCGACTCATGTTAAACTTGGACCCAGCCGCTTTTCTGTGGTAGTTTCCAGTTCTTAGCGTCTTTTAGGCAGTTCTGAAGTTCTGACTTTGGATGTAGACAATCACGTCACCTGTCAAGAAGGACAGTTTTATTTCATCCTTCCCAATTATTATATTTTGTTTCCTTTTCTTGTCTTATTGCAAAGGTAAAACATTCAATCTGGTGTTGAGAAGCAGTGGGGAGCCGCCTTTGTTTTGGTCGTTAACTTTTGGTAGAGAACCTGACCGTTTCTTATCGTTAAAGTAAATGCCAACTGGAGTAACTGTAGGGCTTTCGAGACAGGGTTTCTCTGTGTAGCCCAGGCTGTCCTGGAACTCACTCTGTAGACCAGGCTGGCCTCAAATTCAGAGATCTGCCTGCCTCTGCCTCCTGAGGGCTGTGATTAAAGGTGTGCACCATCACCGCCACCAGAAGGTTCTTTATTGTCTTCATTAACTTGAGGGAAATCCTCTCCTGTCTAATTTACTGTGGTTTTATTATGAATAGGGACTATATTTTTTTCTTTTGCTTTTAATCTTTGCTTTCCTTTGCTTTTAATCCCTTGATATGATTGTGTGATTTTTTTCAGTCTATTGATATGAAGTTACATTATTTAGTTTTTTTTGAGCTTGCCTTGCATATTTGAAATAAATCCCATGAAGCCATGGTACATAATCCCTTAACATACTGTTAGATATTAATCAGCTACTATTTTTGTTGAGATGTATAAAGATTGAAAAGAGAAGAGTTGGGGTAATTTACAAGCTGGGGAATTAGACCACAGGTCTTAGAGACATCCAATGGGATGGCAGACTCCATCTGGGATGAATGGACACACCGTGTCCAGGCCAGGGAGAAAAAACCTCTGTGGTCAAACTGTATCTGGAATCTGGTGCTCCAATCTGGCTGCCCCACAGGGAGAGACAATGCTGGGCTGGACCTGCTCCAGGAGGAGCTGCCTCACCCTCAGCGTCCTCACCCTCGGCTCCCTGCCTGCGGACAGCTGATCTCAGCCCGGCTTACCATTCCTGGCCTTTCCTGCCCCCACCTCCATCCTGGTCGGCTCACCATCCCCAGGCCCCCAGGAAGGCCTGATTTACCCACCACTTCCGCCAAACTTCCTTTTTGAAGGCGGTTTGCATGAGACTTTGCACTTTCTAAATGGGCTCCAGCCTTGGCTCCTGGGAGATGGCTTTAGCCTTGGCATGGCCTCTCATTTATCACACGCTAAAATTATCCTATTTGCTCCCTATTTACTGCCTGCCTCCTCCCTCTGGAATGCAAGCTCTGTGAGGGCAGGGACTTTACCTCCTCTTTGCTCTGCCCCAGGCCAAGACCAGAGCCTGGCAGGGACCACAGACTCAGAATGAATGAATGAATGAATGAATGAATGAATGAACTCGTGGGCTGGGAAGTTGTGGTTGCAGAGTCTCAGTTCCCTGTTGAGAATGCAGATCTCTCAGTTCTTTCAAACACCAGTATTCTCATGTGCACTGGGAACAGGCTGCCCTGAGAACCCTAACCCTAACCCTCAAAGGCCATATCTTAGGGGCCAGACTGGGACAGAGTTAGGTGGAAGGAGCTGTCATCTTATCATGCTCAGACCTCACTGTATCCCAAGAAGCCTACTACGAGGTGACTTGGTGTCATGGAGTCTTGTTGATGCTTTGTCCTTATCAGGAACATCCACACACTACAGCTGTCTTTTTGTCCTGTCACCAGTACCATCAAAGACAACGTGACTCTCCCCACCTGTTCCAGATGCATGGGAATGTCGGACAAAAGGAGCACATTGCTGGGCAGTAGTGACTCCATCTGGCTTCCCACCCCTGGGAGGAATTCTCCAAGGCTACCAGACGAAGTGTAGTCTCCTCAGGTCTGGCAGCAGCCCTAGTCTCCTCTACCATCCATCTCTCCCCAGCCCATTCCCTACATGGCTTCTCTGATCCATATGAGTTCCCAGTGTCCTGCCCTTACCCTGGCTGTCCCCTCTCCCTGGGATATCCTTCTCCTCTGGGATATCCTTCTCCTCCATCCATAGGGACCCAGCTGAAAAGGTCCATCTTTCTTCCTCCTACTTGGAAGTAATCTCTCACACCTGAGCTCCCCCATCACCATCCACGCCCCTCTTGAAGATGGGCTCTGTATCATCTTGTCGAAGCCGTGCGTGCTCAGGACCACATTCCCCAGACTGTTAGCTCTCTGCAAGCATCTAACTGTGGATCCATGGGCTCTATGCACGGCCATCTCAGCTTTTGAGATGTCAACAGAATGGATAGAGGGATGAATGGGTACATGAATGGACGGATGGACAGACCGATGGATGGATAAATGGATTGGTAAATGAAGCATAGAAAAGTCAATAAGGTCCCTAGAAAGTCTATATCCAAGGCTCACCCTTTAATTAATAATTAATAGATAATTAATTATTGGTATTTTTGTGTTAAGGCTGGGTCTCACTATGTAGCCCTAGCTGGCATGGGTCTTTAGACTCCAGTGATCTCAAACTCATAGAGATCTGACTGTCTCACTTCCAAAGTGCTGGATTAAAGGCATGTGCCACCATGCCTGGCAACACTTTCTACATACCTACCACATGCCCAGTGTTGGGACTAGCCATGGTGACATAGACAGGCACAGTTGCTGCTTGCGTTGGCATTTCCATCTCGTGGAGAATACACTCCAAACAAATGAGGCAAGCATTTACAACTTGTGAAAAATGTCAAGGGAAATGCAGGGGTGTGTGGAAAGAAGAAGAGGAAAACTCCTTCAAAATAGAAGACAGAGAGGTAACTACCATGGGAAAAGAAATGGGGGGCTGTGGGGTTCCAGAGACAGAGGGGAGCTGGGTAAAATCCAAAGGCAGGAACAAGGTCAAGGAAGCCAATGGGACTGGAACAGAGTGTCCAGGGTGACAGCAATAGACAGAAGTGGGGGCAGTAGGCGGGGTCAGAGCGCCAGGACCTGGGAGGCCACCACAGGAGGCTTGGGTTGTATTCTGAGCACACTGGGGTGTTCTTTGAGAGTTTTAACAGAAACACAAGCCAACTTTTATTTTGAAGAATCAGTGGTTGCCTTCGCAGGACTGATTCAGAGGGCAAGTGGCAAAGATGGTAGCTGGAGACGGGCTACCCTGGACATGTCTGTAGCGTGGCATGAGAGGCTGGGGAAAGGTGGGCTTCCATGCTTTATGCAAATATGGATTAATAGGGCTTTGGAGCTAGTGACAGAAAAGGAGAACTCCCGGACACATGCTGGTGATTGATCTGAGACACAGGAAGCGGTGGCATTTCGGGGCAGGAGAGTGTATGGAACCACGGAAAACCACAAAAGCTCTGTTTCAATTGTTGGGGCGGGGAGGGGGGCGGGGGTTGCACTTAGCATCGTAGAGCTGTCCAGAGGCCAGTGTTGAGTTCAAAGGAAAGGTTTGTTTTATTCCTATAGCACTTTCTACCATCCTAGAAATGATGGCACTCCGTGAGGGCGGAGCCCTGCACACCTCGAGAGATTGTGTACAGAAAGGGCCATACCACAGAAATTGTTAAGGAGAAGCCAGAGAGGAAGACAAACCCTGAGTGTAATCCCATGGACCCTGAGGGAATAGAATTTTCCAGAGAGGGGCTGTGGCCTACTGGGCTGACCACTCCTGAGAGGTCAAGGGAGGGGAGGGGAGGAACGGGTGCGGTGGACTTGGCAGTGGTGCATTGGTGGTTCGAGTTCCGGTTGAGCGGGGGTGATGGCAGCCAGGTTGGAACGGGGTGAGGAGGGAGCAACAGGTAAGGAAGTGGATGGAGACAGCTGGCACTGAACTTTCCAAGAAGCTCCTCTGTGAATGGAGAAAGGAAGACCGGGAGCTGGATGAGGGGAGGTGTGAGATGCGGGCTGATGAGTGACAGCTGTCGTTAGTGTTAATGTAGAGGACAGTCATCCATGAGCGGGAGACAGAAAAGAACTGCAGAAAAAGGTTGTGGGGAAGCACGGGGCTGGGGGTTGGGTGTACGTGCGAGGACCAGCCTGTGGTGGTGATTACTATTATTGTTGTTGTTGGTGGTGGTGGTTGGTTGGTTGTTTTGTTTTGGTTTGGTTTGTTTGGTTTGGTTTTTTGAGACAGGGTTTCTCAGTATAGCCTGGCTGTCCTGGAACTCACTCTGTAGACCAGGCTGGACACAAACTCAGAGATCTACCTGCCTCTGCTTCTTGGGTGCTGGGATTAGAGGTGTTGGCCACCATGCCTGGAATAGTAGAATAATGTATTATCAATTATTATTATTATTATTATTGTTGTTGTTGTTGTTGTTGTTGTTGTTGTTGTTGTTTTTGCTGGGAGAGGGAGGAAAAAGAAGAGGCAGAGCAGTGGAGATGACTATAAACCTGACTCCATACGGGCTTTCTCTAGAAAGAAGCGACAGCACCCTCCGAGGGAACATTAAGGGGATATTTGAAGAAGTACTAGATGGCATGAAGCATTTGTTTTCAAAAAGTGCTTTCAAAAGGCCTCATGGGAAACACTGTGGGGATGGGAAGTGATTTATTCTCTAAGGAACACGAGGCACAGCCGAGTTCAAGCCTCAGCTCCCACACAAAACCAACAAAACCCCAGACAGACAAAACAGAGTGTGGTAGAATATATGTATAATCCCAGCCCTGAGGAAGGGGAGATCCCCACAAATAACTGCCATAGATAATGTGATCATGGAGCTGCAGGTCAAGAATAGGCGGTGGCGCACACCTTTAGTCCCAGCACTCAGAAGGCAAAGTCAGCAGATCTCTGAGTTCGAGGCCAGCCTGGTCTACTGAGTGAGTTCCAGGACAGCCAGGGCTACACAGAGAAACCCCGTCTCCAAAAATAAAATAAAACAAAACAAACAAAATAGCTTTATTTATTTTTACCATATGAGTGTTTTGCCTGCACGTACCCTATGTTCACCATGTGTGTGCCAGGTCTCTGTGGGGATGAGAAGAGGCCATCAGATCCCCTGGAAGAGACGTTACAGATGGCTGGGAGCCCTGTGTGGGTGCTGGGAATGCAGATAATGTCCCTTCACACAGCAGAACAACCAAACGTGAAGTAGCTTCAGGATTGGTAAAAGGCTTGGAAAGTTGGGAGGTGATTTTGAGGGGAAAAGTGTTACCATAACAGAGACCAGAAGTGAGCCATTGGGATGGGTCACAACATTTCCAAGACTTGAGAGCAGGGCAGGATGCTCAGGGGGGTCAGCTGAGAAGAAACGCTGGGGTTGTCCCTGGGCTCTGGAGAACTCAGGTGAGGCCAGTTTCCTCGAGGGCTGGACTAGACCCAGACGGTGATGTTGGGCTATTGTGGTCCCTCTGGGCTCCAGTGTAGGACAGAGGGCAGCACCAGAATCAGGGTATGGTTGCCAAGATGGCTTCAGGCTGGGCAGGTCCCTCTGAAGTCAACTGGCAGGCCAGCATTGTCTATATGATGAAATGCGAGCACATGTGTAGGGTCAGGGTCAGGTACATGACAGGCTGAGTGTGTCTGTGAGGGGCTGCAGCTCAGACCTGAGTGTGTGTATGTGCGCGTGCACACCACAACAGGGTCACTGACCAGCTGGAAACCAGCAGAGTCATCCCCCAGAAACATGACTCCCTAGAGCCTGGCAAGAAGCAGCTGGGTAGCAGGCAAGGGGTGTGGCCAGCTCTGCCCAATGGCTCTGGCCCTTCCCTGACATCTGCCCTATCTGTTGACCAAGCCTGAGAAGTATGTACAATAACCAGAGCCTCTGTGCCTGGTCTTCTGGGGAGGGCTGTACTTGATGTCGATCTGGGGTCTGCCAGATTCCCTGTGTTACAGTGGAGGTTCTAGGATCTATCCATATGTGTACATGCTTTGTCTGTCTCTGCCTCTGTTTCTGTCTCTGTCCTCTTTCCCTCTCCCTCTCCCCCCTCCCCCTCCATCCCCCCTCCCCCTCCGTCCCCCCCCTCTCTCTGTGCGTGTGCATGTGTGCATGTGTGTGTGTGTGTGTGTGTGTGTGTGTGTGTGTACATGTGCTTGTAGAGGCCAGAGGAGGCCATTGGCCATTTTGCTTTCTCCCTACCCACCTTATTTCTTTGAGAGATAGCTCTTCCCTGAAATCTGGAGCTAAGCTAATGGCCAAGGAGACCCTGAAATCATTCTTCTCTGCCCCTGCCCCAGCACTGGGGTTTACAAGTGTACATGAGGAAGCCGGGCAGTGGTGGTGCATGCCTTTAATCCCAGCACTTGGGAGGCAGAGGCAGGCAGATTTCTGAGTCCTGAATTTGAGGCCAGCCTGGTCTACAGAGTGAGTTCCAGGACAGCCAAGGCTACACAGAGAAACTTGTCTCAAAAAAAAAAAAAAAGTGTGCATGAGGCTACTCCCCATCCCCTTTATGTTTAAACTTGAATATTCGAATCCCTACTGAGGTCCTTGTATGTACTTAGCCACTGAGCTGTGTGCTTGTAGAGGCCAGAGGAGGTCTCTGAATATGTTCTTGGTCCCGTATTGGCCTTTCTGTGGCTGCGAGTAACTGGACCAGTGTTCTGTTTGCTGAAAGGATCATTCCTCAACATCTGTTTTCAATAACTAACCTAGCACAACCCTTCTGTGGGGACAGGAGCCAGAAAAGGTAGCAGAGCTAGCTTAAGGATGGTGTGTGTACTGCTTATAAAACCCAAGGCTTCTGCTGAGCCTTATTTCCCCATAACCAGTTCAAAGAGACCAGCAACTAGGGCTGGCGAGATGGCTGGCGTGATGGCACTGGCTACTCTTCTGAAGGTCCTGAGTTCAAATCCCAGCAACCACATAAAGGCTCACAACCATCTGTACAGCTGCAGTGTACTCATATACATAAAATAAATAAATAAATCTTTAAAAAAAAAGAGAGAGAGGCCAGCAACTACCCAGGGGGGCAGGGCTCTAACCCTGCCCTACTGGAACTGTCCATTTCCTTACCCCCATCGCCTTTCCTGGTCTTCTAAGTTAGCAGTCCCAGGTCTCCTGATACCCCTGCCTGCACCTTACATCTTCTCCCAGCAACATCTGCCCAGAGGTTTTAGTTGCATGGAGCCATGGGAGGAAGCTGCTGAGACCCTGTGCAGGCTCGGGCTCCTTCTATGTTCCTTCTCCCAGCCCATTGCCAAGTACCCTAAAGATCAGAAAAGAAACTCTATGTCCACACACCCTTCTTTTCCCTTCTCTCCAGGCCAAGATGGCAAATACAGACAGGGCCCACATTCTTCTAAGCTAGTCCCCGGTAGACTTTTGCACTGACTCTTGCTGAGCCCTCAGTGGTCTCCACCCACACCTCCTGGTAGCCAATATCAGTCAATACACATGACCTCCAAGCTGAAATTCTTTTTCTAGTTGGGTTTTAGGGTAATCCTATCAGACCCTCACCCTGTCCATCTGTCACGTGGAGGGACAGCCAGAACAGATTTTTCTCTCTGTGTGTCCCTATAGGCTGAAGTCTGAACCCAGGAGACAGTTCAGGACATTGGGGCGTTGGCCCCAACTTCCTAAAGCTGGAGAAGATCTGGTTCACTTTCTGTTGATCCTGAAGGAGGCGCAACCTATTGCTGAGAAGAGAACACCGCGGGGCCTGGGGTGGGGGATGCTCCGTGCCCAGTGTCCTGTGCATCCGCACACTCAGGTCTTGCAGGCACATCTCCTAACTCCATCCAGACCAGGTCACCCACCTCCCTGACCCAGCCCCTGGGTAGGCAGAGAGTGAGGAGTACACAGTGGACCCAGGGCATTTGGTGGCCACTCCAAACCCAAGGACTGCAGGTTGCCTGCTCTGTTGCCTACCACCCTCTGGCCCCTGAGCCCAGAATGCAAGGATGGCCAGCTCATCTCTGCCCAACTTGGTCCCCCCGGGTCCCCATTGCCTGCGTCCCTTCACCCCAGAGTCCCTGGCAGCCATAGAGCAGCGGGCAGTGGAGGAGGAGGCCCGGCTGCAGCGGAACAAGCAAATGGAGATCGAGGAGCCGGAGCGGAAGCCACGCAGTGACCTGGAAGCTGGCAAGAACCTCCCACTCATCTACGGGGACCCCCCACCTGAAGTCATTGGCATCCCCCTGGAGGACCTGGACCCTTACTACAGTGACAAGAAGGTCTGGATGTGGGAGGGCTCCCCCTATCTGTGCCGTCTGTCCATCTGTCTGTCTGTCCGTCCATCTATCCATCCGTCTGCCACGCTCACAGTCTCTCTCCCTGCCTCAGACCTTCATTGTGCTCAACAAAGGAAAGGCCATCTTCCGATTCTCTGCCACCCCTGCCCTCTACATGCTGAGCCCCTTCAGCATCATCCGGCGGGTGGCTATCAAGGTGCTCATCCACGCATATCCTGCCTAAGTGGGAGAGGTGGGGAGGTTAGGAGTGGGCAGGAGACCTTCCTATGCCCTCCTCTTCCCAGCCACTCCCCCTCTTTCCTTGACTCCCCCCTTCACGCTGTTCAGCATGTTCATCATGATCACCATCTTGACCAACTGCGTGTTCATGACCATGAGCAACCCTCCTTCTTGGTCCAAGGACGTGGAGTAAGTGTGTGTCCTCCTCCCTCCATCAAACTCCCTCTCCCAGGTCTGCACTCTGAGCTTACAGAGTGATGCTGCTCCTGTCTTTCAGGGGAGACACATTGTCCCTGTGACACAACACAAGCCAAGGTGGGGTGGGCATGTTCTCACCTTCACTGATGTTCCCAGCGCTGGGTAGCCTTATGCTATCTTGGTACCTCCCCTCCTCTAATGCCCACAGTTGCCAGGTATACACACATACCCAGGCGACATACTCAGCCCTGACTGGCCTTCTTCTCTCCAGGTACACCTTCACAGGGATCTACACCTTTGAGTCCCTCATTAAGATGCTGGCCCGAGGCTTCTGCATCGAAGACTTCACATTCCTCCGAGACCCCTGGAACTGGCTGGACTTCAGTGTCATCACTATGGCGTGAGCAGGGCCTGAGTCTGGGTGGGAGCTGCAAGAGGACCAAGCACCAAAATAGCCATTGACAGGAGGGTAGTGATTGGGGCCATTGATCACTTGTGCCTACTGAGCCACATGATCTAGGGCATTCCTAGGGCTCTACTCAGAGGCCAGTGTCCCTTCCTCGTGCTACGTACGCCTTAGGAGGTAGCCTGACTCAGAGCTCCACAACCAGTGGGTGATCAGGGATGTCTTTGTCCTTCCATTCTCTAGCAGTAAAACCCAGCACTGTTCTTCCCAACTCTTGAGCTAAAACAGGAACTTTGGGGGTTATGTGACGCCACCGTCCTCGCCTTGTGATAGTCCCAGTTGCAAGAAATTCTTTGGGAATCCTCATTCTGGACCCAGAATCTGGACCAGCTCTGACATGTTCCACCTCAATTTCCCACTCAGATATGTGACAGAGTTTGTGGACTTGGGCAACATCTCAGCCCTGAGGACCTTCCGTGTGCTGCGGGCCCTGAAAACCATCACTGTTATCCCAGGTATTGGGAGGTGTGGGGACCCTCTGCCTGAGGCCATGAGAAAACATAGATATTTGCATTACAATTCATAACAGTTATGAAGTAGCAACAAAAATAATTTTATGGCTGGGGTCACCACACATGAAGAACTGTATTAAAGGGTCACAGCATTAGGAAGGTTGAGAACCAACCACTCACTGATCTGTAAGACGCTTAAAACAGCCTCTTATAGGGCCCATGTGTTTACAATGAGGAGAGTTCTGCCTGAGATACAAGGAGAACAGATGAGCCCAGAGCTCTACCTCAAAGTGACTCCAAGGAAGACAAGTGCCAGCCCTCAGTGCTCTCAGAGGAAAACATCACACCTATCCCAGCGGTGATCGAAAGGCAATTCCAAAGAAGTTTATGAAGAAGAATCAGGGGCTAGAGGGATAGCTAAGTGTTCAGACAGACCAGAGTTCAGTTTCCAACACACATCAGGCTCACAGCTGCCTCTCACTCCAGCTTCGTGGGACCCAACATCCTCTTCTGATCTCCTTGGGTACCAGCACACACATGTGCATATGCACATGCATATGTGCACACATACACAAAAGTAAACAGAGAAAAACCAGAATGAATCTTTTCTTTTTAATAATAAAAAGAAGAATGAGGCACACAGCTGATCAGAAAACCCCAGCATGGTGGGCGGGGCCACACCTGCAATCCAAGCATCAGAGAGGCCAAAGGATTCCAAGTTTGAGATGGTCCTGTGCTCCATACAGACTCAGCCTCAAACAATATATACATGCATATACAGGCGTATATGCTTGTTTACCTATATATGCATACACCACCTGCAGAGAGCAGGAGGTGTAACTCAGTGGTTGGTTTCTTCTTAGTTTGCATGGTGAGGTCCTGGGTTTATCCCCAGCACCAAAAAGCGTAGACAGAACCTGTAAACAGTTTACTCACGGAGGACAGATTATCACAAAGGAATGGCAAGCAGGCTGTGGAGAAGAGAGGCAGCTCAGTCCTTCTGCTAGGAAGTATGGCGGTTCTCAATCGTCCAGAGCCCTTTTATGCACTGGAGGCCCGTGAGGCATGCAGCACTGATGGGGTTCACTAAATGCCTTCCTCTTCAGCCTCTTCAGCACTCAGGAGGGCTCTCCAGGGGGAATGCTGAGCATTTGGTTTCCATGTTAGGAAAAGAAGGAAGAAATGAATGACTAGGTCCAAGAAGGAAGCTGTGACTTCCTCCAGTGACAGAAATCTGTCCCATGGAATTCCTTCAGAATTGTTTTTTACCTATGCGCCCGGTGGAACAAATGTCTATCCAAAGAGACACTGGCTTTTTATTTGTTTGTTTTGGTTTGGTTTTTGAGACAGGGTTTCTCTGTGTAGCCCTGGCTGTCCTTGAACTTGTTCTGTAGACCAGGCTAGCCTCAAATTCAGAGATCTACCTGCCCCTGCCTCTGCCTCCTGAGTGCTGCTGGGATTAAAGGTGTGCGCCACTGCTCTGCATGAAGACACTGGTTTTCAAAACCCATCTAGAGACTCAGAGTGAACCCCACTGGTCCTTGGGAATTAACCAATAATGGACTCTAGGCTACTGCCTTCCAAACATGGTGGTTTCTCCTTTTCTTTAAGGGCACCGTGAGATGAGGGACAGTCTTGAGAACACACTAACCTAGTGACATTTATTAACTTTCTCTGTATCCTTTTGTGTAGTTCTGAGGTCAGGCAGCAGCCCATTGGATCTTAGAGGTCATTCTTCTGCGGGCAAAGCCGAGCTCGAGCTCCACACAGGGGATGTGCTTAGGAAAGGGTTACTATAGGGAGGCCCCAGGGAAGAAGCTGTGAGGAGTGAAACCAGCCTCAGAGATGGAGCTGACTGAGGCCCAGTGTGGGAGTCCCCTACCATCCCGTCCTTACCCCTGCTGATGCCTTCGGCCTCTCTGTGACCAGGGCTGAAGACGATCGTGGGAGCCCTGATCCAGTCTGTGAAAAAGCTGTCGGATGTGATGATCCTCACTGTCTTCTGCCTGAGTGTCTTTGCCCTGGTGGGGCTGCAACTTTTCATGGGAAACCTGCGTCAGAAGTGCGTGCGTTGGCCCCCACCCATGAATGACACCAACATCACGTGGTACGGCAATGATACGTGGTACGGCAACGATACCTGGTACGGCAATGACACATGGTATGGCAATGACACTTGGAACAGCCAGGAGAGCTGGGCCAGCAACTCTACCTTTGACTGGGAGGCCTACATCAATGACGAAGGTGAGAAGGGAGGTAGAAGGGCCAGAGGAGACACCTGGCTCCTCAGGAATCCATTGTCTCAGCTGCTTCTCCATAGAAGACGTGGCTTAAGTCCATCCCTAGCCAGTTTGGGTAGTAGCCTCCAACAGGTCTCAGTCATGGCCCTTAGAGCCATTTCGTATTACATGGAGTATGACAAAAAGCTCCCTCAAAGGGTTAATGTGATGACAGCACACTGTTTTAAAAGCCTGCATCTGTTGGGGCTGAGAGAGAGTTCAATCCATAAAGTGCTGGCCCCACAAAGCTGAAGACTCAAGGTCAATCCCCAGAGCCCTCGTAAGCAACCTGGCACAACGCCACATGTCTGTAGTTCCAGCTCCGGGGAGTGGAAGCAGGCAAGGCCTAGGAGCTCACTGTACAGCTTCATTGGCAAGCCTCAGATCTTTTTTTTTTTTTTTTTTTTCTTTTTCTTTTTTTTGGTTTTTTGAGACAGGGTTTCTCTGTGTAGCCCTGGCTGTCCAGGAACTCACTCTGCAGACCAGGCTGGCCTCGAACTCAGAAATCCACCTGCCTCTGCCTCCCAAGTGCTGAGATTAAAGGCATGAGCCACCACTGCTCAGCTAAGCCCCAGATCTTAATGAGAGACTCCTGAAAAAAAAAAAAAAAAGTGTACCATTGGTCCTGAGAAACAACACCCAAGGTTGCCCTGGGACACACACACACACACACACACACACACACACACACACACACACGTGTGTGCTAAGGTTCTCACTGTACAGAGAGACAGTCCATCGTCCTTCTGTAGCGTGGACTTCCTGCTCTCCTTCCCCACATTCTGTGTGACTTCCCTGGTAGGGCTGTTGCCAGCCACATCCTGTTCGTATGGTTGTCCTTTACAGGCACGCGCAACACACATACACGTTCTCACGCAGTCACTATTACACAGAGTGTCTGCTCATTGGAACAGTGTCCTGCCTTCACTGTGGTCCCGAGATGCCAACCGCAACCCCTCCCAGTGCACACACAGAAACATGCCCTTTTGACACTGGGCCTTACTGGGCCCCAATGAATCCTGACTTCATCACCATAGAGGTACCAAGCTGATGTGGCTTAGTGCTGAGCCCATGCAATGGATCCAGTGGAGACCCTGGAGTTTGGAACTGTTCATAAACGACAGGAGGGGCCCGAGGGAGTGTCTGTGTGGCCTCTTTGGGCAGGTAGCTCTTCCGGCAGGTGTGTGATGTGTGCGTGTGTTTACTGTGCATCTGTGTGGTGACAAGTCTTCTTTGTGGCCTCTGATTCCCAAAGGGAACTTCTATTTCTTGGAGGGTTCCAATGATGCCCTGCTCTGTGGGAATAGCAGTGATGCCGGGTGAGTTGTGGGACCACAGTGTACCCTGGTACCCTGGGGGGTGGGGTTCATTAGGGACAGGGGTCTGGGGTGGAGTGAAGGTGAGGGGAACCAATGGTCAAGAACAGAAAGCTTTTCATGCTTGGAGGGCATATGAAGACCTGGGGATCCCCATCCTCCACCTGTCCTCAGATCTCTTCTCTCCCTAAGACGGTCCCCCCCCCCTTTTTACTATCAGGCACTGCCCCGAGGGCTACGAATGCATGAAGGCTGGGCGGAACCCCAACTATGGCTACACTAGCTACGACACCTTCAGCTGGGCCTTCCTGGCTCTCTTCCGTCTCATGACACAGGACTACTGGGAGAACCTTTTCCAGCTGGTACAGATGCCTCCTCTCTGCCATTTGGCCACACAGACACACCTCCATGCCACTCTCCTCAGAGCTTCACAGAGCCTACCCACGATTGCCAGGCCCCCACTGCACTGTCTCCTCTAGGAGATTCCTTCAGTTCCACTGTGGGCTCTTGGGAATTCTTGAGTAGAGCTTAACCAATCCTTTTCCTTTTCTGTTTTTTGCTTTATGAGCTGAGGGACTGGGCCTGCCATAGATTCAGGTCCAGGAATCTCCAAGCCTCAGAGAAGCTCAGGAAACTGAACCCTGCCCCCACACAATGATAGCTGACCCTCCATATTTGTAGGCTCTGCCTCTGTATTCAACCAACTATTAAAAATACTTTTTAGAAAATGGAGCAGATAACGGTGCATGCCTTTAATTCAGCACTTGGGAGGCAGAGGCAGCCAGATCTCTGAGTTTGAGGCCAGCCTGGTCTACAGAATGAATTTTAGGACAGCCAAGGCTATACAGAGAAACCCTGTCTTAAAAAAATAAAACAAAACAAATAAAAATAAATAAAACAAACAAAACAGGCTGGGCGTGTATCTCAGCGGTAGAGTACTTACCTAGTGCACACAAGGTACTGTGTCCAAGTCCTGGTAATGTTCAAGTGAGAGATAAAGCATTTCAGAAGGAAGAACTGTTCCTCTGGTGGGGGCTCCTTTTCATAGAACATACACACAAATATTCTACGCGGAAAGATATTTATTCCACAACTTAGAAAGCCCAGCAACTGTATGCATAGCACTTACGTTGTATTAGATACCACGGGTCATCTAGAAAGGATTAGAAGAGGGGGTTGCACGTAGATGGGATGCAAACATTGCATCCCTTCCTAGAGGAGCCATGAGCATCTGCAGGTCTCCATAGAGCCATGAGCATCTGCAGGTCTCCATAGAGCCAATTCCCAGGATACCAAGGGCTGCCTGCACTTGGTCTTTAATGTTGGTATGGCAGGTGGATTGAGAATGAATGATTTTGTCTTCTGATCTTTGGCAGTGTTTCTAGCAAGATTAATAATGACAATAATTAGGTCAACAAATAGGTCTACTATTTGTTGAGCATTTACTAGGCACCAGGCTCTGGGGTAAGGCAAGGTTTCAGACCCTGTTTTCTGTTTGTTTGTCCTGGTTTTCTAACCTCAGGGTGTCTATGTGGACTCCCCACAGCTCTGATCTGGGAGACTGGAATGCCTGGGTTACTCACATGTATTTCGAAGTTCCCCAGAATACAGCTGAGTTGCTGAGGATGGCCACATCTTGTCTCCAAGGCCCCCCAAATCCCTGGTTTCTTTGAGGGACCCTCCTCTGCTTCCCTACCTAAGCAACCACCATGCAGAAGAATCCCACAGAGGCCATGAGACCCCTTTCTCCTTCTCTCCGCATCCCCAGACCCTTCGAGCAGCTGGCAAGACCTACATGATCTTCTTCGTGGTCATCATCTTCCTGGGTTCCTTTTACCTCATCAATTTGATCCTGGCAGTGGTGGCCATGGCGTACGCTGAGCAGAATGAGGCTACCCTGGCCGAAGACCAAGAGAAAGAGGAGGAGTTCCAACAGATGCTTGAAAAATTCAAAAAACATCAGGAGGAACTGGAAAAGGTGTGGGCTCAGGCAGGGAGCTTGGGGTGAGGGTCCAAGGATCTCCCTACCTCTGGCCTGGCCTGAATGACTGGTTCCTTCCGGGCAGGTTGGGAGGAGGAGGGGCAAGAGGGAAAGACCGTGGGGCAAAAGAAGCAGACAACCCCAGGTTGGGAGCTTTGGTGGAAGGGGTGCCTCGGGAAAACCATCACACAGCGGAGCTTGGGACAGTGAAGTGTGAACTTCCCTCCACCATAAAGGTCTCTGGCTTCATGCTTTCTGGGTCCTTGTTGAGGTAGAGGTGGGGCCCCCCATTATACATGGAGCAGCTTCTCTCTTAGGGTTGAGGGTCTTCAGGGTCAAGGGTCCTCAGCCACCTTGTCTTTACCTTGTCACTCAGTTGTCACTAAGGACTGTCCCTTTCCTACATGCACTAGATTTGAAAGAAAAGGACCCAGGGGCTGGGCGGTGGTGGCACACGCCTTTAATCCCAGCACTTGGGAGGCAGAGGCAGGCAGATTTCTGAGTTCGAGGCCAGCCTGGTCTACAGAGTGAGTTCCAGGACAGCCAGGAGGGCTACACAGAGAAATCCTGTCTCGAAAAACAAAACAAGACAAGACAAAACAAAAGGCTCAGTGAAGAGTTTCTGAGGGTCAGTATGTTCATACTCCTGGCTCAAAGTGAAATCTCTTTCTTTTCTTTTTCTTTTAAGATTTATTTATTGATTTTATGTATGTGAGTATGCAGTTGCTCTCTTCAGGCACACCAGAAGAGGGCATCGGATCCCATTACAGATGGTTGTGAGCCACCATGTGGTTGCTAGGAATTGAACTCAGGACCTTGGAAGAGCAGCCAATGCACCTAACCTCTGCTTGATCTCTCCAGCCCCAAAGTGAAATTTCTTATTCATCATCATTGCTGATTTATAGGCCAAGGCTGCCCAGGCTCTGGAAGGTGGAGAGGAGGCAGACGGGGACCCAACCCACAACAAAGACTGCAATGGTAGCTTGGATACATCTGGGGAGAAGGGGCCCCCGAGGCCAAGCTGCAGCGCAGACAGTGCCATCTCGGATGCTATGGAGGGTGAGTGCCCTGGGCTCCCTTGCCCTCCTACTCTGCCTGCACTGCCCACCAGGCCTCTTAGCCTCCTGAGCTGTAGGGTGGGGCCTGCTTGGACCCAGTTTCAGGAGGCCAGTAACTTAATATTGACACGAAAGAAATAAGCTGGGTTAAATATAGACCTGTCAACCTGGCCCATTTCTGGCAGCAAGGCCAGGCCATTGCAGGAACTAGGGGCTTCCGGGAGGGCTCTTGGGGCTGCCAAGGCAATGGGGAAGGATAGGCTAATAATACTAACCAGGAAGGCCTGGTGTTCCTGAAACTACTCCACTACTTCCTGGGTATAGGTTAAAGATCAATAGTTAAATCCCCAAGTAGAAGCACAGACTCTCCACATGACCTGTGGTACCCCCAAGTCTCAGCAGGAGAATTAAAATTTCTTAACAAGACAGGGCAGACAGGAGCACAGTAGATGGGGCGTCAGGGGGGGGGGCTGTGGGAACTGACTGGAAAGAAAGACAGACG
The DNA here is from genome assembly GCA_019843815.1 of Montemys delectorum. Taxonomy (NCBI): domain Eukaryota; kingdom Metazoa; phylum Chordata; class Mammalia; order Rodentia; family Muridae; genus Montemys; species Montemys delectorum. The sequence continues at coordinate 38,215 of JADRCD010237367.1, read as the reverse complement.
GGCGTATGACGGGGTAAAGAGGAAGGGGAGAGGGAGGGAAGAAGAAAGGAGCAATAGAGATATGGAAGAAGGGAGGAAATGAGGAAGAAGGGGGCTAGAAAGAATCTCTGAGCCGGGTAGTGGTGGCGCACGCCTTTAGTCCCAGCACTTGGGAGGCAGAGGCAGGCAGATTTCTGAGTTCGAGGCCAGCCTGGTCTACAGAGTGAGTTCAGGGCTACACAGAGAAACCCTGTCTCGAAAAAGCCAAAAATAAATACATACATACATACATACATACATACATACATACATAAATAAATAAAAAGAATCTGAGCCAGAGAAGGACCCAATTGCTCCCCAGGGCCTGCTTTGTGCTAAAAGCAGAGTCTAGGGCTCCTCAGGGCTCCATAAACCTTTGGGGGGGATCCATCTTATCTGACCTTACACTCTGAATTCAGGCGACTGTCCTATCAGAGGAGGAAAAATGGTCCAGGGAAACTGTTCTTGCTCTGGTCTCTTTCTCGGGCTTCCAGTCTCAGACATTGGGCACCCACGGTAGCTCAGGCAGACAGTCTGACACAGTCTGGGTTCACTCTCCTCACTCCTCGGTGGGATCCTAGCCCCACTCAGAGTCCCTAGGGGCCTGCCACCCATCCTAGTGTCTTTCCTTCACCTGCAAAATAGGTGGAGTCAATACTGTTTACCTCTTAAGTCCCCAGTGGTAAGTACTGGAGAGCTTGCCCAGGGGGAGGCCACTTCCACAGTCCACAGAGGCAACGTGAAGGAACACCCCCACCCCATAGACTCGGGGGTGGCAGGAATACGCAGTTTCCAGAAAGTCACTGGAGGGAAAGGTGTCTATGCCCAGGGACAGTCTAGAGTGATCCATGTTGCCAGCAGCAGGGAGGAAAGGCCTTCAGGAACTCTGGCTGGCAGCACTGGGGACTGTCCCCCTAAAGTCAACGCTCAGTGTTCCCTAGAGACTCTGGAACCCAGACAGAGGCCAGGGTATCTCTCTCCCCTGGTGGAATCCCAGACCTGAGAGGCTCGAAGATAGCTCAGCTCCAGCTCACTGAGGGGAGGGCATTGTGGGAACTCAATAAAAAGGGTAGCGCTCAAAGCAGAGCTCTGGGGAAGGGTATGGGTTAAGGCTTACCAAGGAGGTGTGCTGTGAGGGGCTGAGCTCTGAGAGAGAGTGCAGCTCCTGAGAGTGAAGTGTTGTAGGGTGAGGCTAGAGAGGGTCTTGTTGAGAGGGTGGGCAAAAGAGAGCAGAGAAGGAGGCTGGAGTGATGGCTCAGTGGTTAAGAGCACTGACTGCTCTTCCAGAGGTCCTGAGTTCAAATCCCAGCAACCACATGGTGGCTCACAATTGTAATGGGATCTGATGCCCTCTTCTGGTGTGTCTGAGGAGAAAGACAGTGTATTCACATAAAATAAATAAATGCATTTTTAAGAGAGAAAACTGACTTATGGGGCAACGTCCTATGAGGCTGAGTCTATAAGGAAGATGTCAGAGCCGGGTTGTCAGTGGCTGGAGTATTGAGAGGCGTGCCAAAGAGGAACAAAGAGCTAGACAGAGAAAGAGTCGAACCAGGGAGAGGCTCTTCATCAGACACCCGTTATAACCCATTGCAATGACCCCACCTCCAGAGCTGGAAGAGGCCCATCAGAAGTGCCCCCCATGGTGGTACAAGTGTGCTCACAAAGTGCTCATCTGGAACTGCTGTGCCCCGTGGGTGAAGTTCAAACATATAATCCACCTGATCGTCATGGACCCCTTTGTGGACCTGGGCATCACCATCTGCATCGTGCTCAACACCCTCTTCATGGCCATGGAACACTACCCCATGACGGAGCACTTCGACAACGTGCTCTCCGTGGGCAACTTGGTAAGGAGGGGACAGAAGAAAGAGAGTGTTGTGATTATAAAAAGTTAAAGAAATATTAGGGTATGTTCTATGGGGGTGTGGAGAGGTATGGAGGTGTGGAGGGGATGTCTCAGTGGGCCCACGCTGAGGCATCCATCCCTTCCCCCTGAGGGATCAGCCACACGATGGTATAGTACAGAATAGAGTTTATTCAGGGCATGGGAAGCGGTGTTAAGAGGGTAGTAGACGCAGAGAAAGGCAAAGAGATGGAGAGAGTAAAGAAGTAGAGGCCAGCCGTGGCCATGTGGAGATGGAGGAGGGCGGGGGGGGGGGCAGGGAATGGGGAGAGAGGGGGAACAAAGGAAAGAGAGGCAGGATAGAGGCAAGAATAAGAGAGAGAGGAGGGGGCAGGCATCCCCTTTTATAGTGGGTCAGGCCTACCTGGCTGTTGCCAGGTAACTGCGGGGGTGGAGTCCAGACAGACTTCCATCAGAGAGGGCAGTCATCTAGAGAACAGGGGCTGCCTGGGCTGTGTGGAAATGCAGGGCATGTGGGGACAGCTGGCGAGAGTCGTACAGAGGAGGAGCAGGCAGTGGTCTATCGAATACAGTAATTGAGCTTCAAAGCATTTGGGAGCAAGGAGAGTGGGGTGAGCCGGGATGGGGATTCCCGGAGGTCTGGGATCCAGGCCACCTCCTGGAATTGGGGTTGAGGAAGTAGGGATGTGGAAATGGGTAGGGAACAAGTTTCTCAACATTTATAAACTGTCATGGACCTAAAAGAGACCAAGGGACCTGGGAGTGGGGGCATATAGCCAGAGACATCCAAATGGAAAGGGGTCTACCTCCCCCTTCCTCCAGAGGCCTCTCTGCTCTCCAGCCTCACCAGGCTACTCTCTCCCTAGCCCTTTGCTACTCAGCTATTGTTGACATGCTCTGATCCGACTGCTTATCCTTGCCCATTAGGAGCATTAGCACCTCATTGCCAGCCCCGGTGGAGCCTGACAAAGGGAAAAGCCGCTGCCTCCTCCCCCAGCCCCGATCCATTGTGCTCCACTCTTCCCAATCCGCTGTGCAGTCCCACCCCCACCCCCTCATGACAAATGGGCAAGAGGCTCCCCCTTACCTCCAGGGGGAGGCAGACTCACAGTGTAGGATGTGAGGGAGGGTTGGAGCAGGACTGGGTAGGGGACGTGAAACTCCCGAATCATGGAAATCCCCAGCCTTCCACGCAGATGCGTCTATCTTGTGAAGCAGCCATGGCCAGGCTGGGCAAGGGAGGCAAGAGTGAGCTCCAGGCATGGCACAGCTGCCAGGGTGTATATAAACAGGCAGGACATGTCTGCCTGCCTACCCGCTGAACGCTGTGCTGCTGTCTAGGCACCTGCTATGGCCAGGGAAAGCTCTTAGGCGGGATCCAATGTGTGCCTAGGCAGGCTGTAGACCCAGAGCAGCTGGAGTCATGCCCAGTGAACTTAAAGAGGTTGTAAGGCCTTCGGGTACCTGTTCTGGGACTGAGGAGGCAGATATGATCTTCTTACCAATTTTGTCCCTTTTAGTCCCTGCCCAAGACCCCATGCCCATCAAAACTTGCTAAGTGATTGAGATGTGGCTCAGTTGGTAGAGTGGTTCCCTAATGTGTAAGCCTCCCTAGGCTCCATGCCCAGCACTGAATAAAACCGGGCATAATAACATACTTTTGTAATCATAGCACCTGGAAGGTGGAGGCAGTCAGAAGTTCAAGGTCATCCTCGGCTACCTAGTGAGTTCAAGGCCAGCCCGAGCTACATGATACATGTTTCAAAATCAAAAAGTAAAGTTTGCTAGATGCTGGAGTTATATTTAGTAGGGAGACTTGGAACACAGAGGAGAAATCTTGAGCTGAGAACCCGAGAAACTGAGCGTCATAAAGGGAGCTAGGGTGCACGTCACTGAGCCTCAATTGCTTAACTGTGGAAAGAGTGTGATAATCCCTCCAGTTTTGTAGAGAACAGTATGCCAAACGAGGGCCGTGTGACTAGCGCTTCATGAATGTTGAACTTGATGATCAGGTCAAAGACACAAGGCATTAGCGAGTTGACGGTGATTACAAGATCACAAATGGGTAGGAATGGGTCTATGCTATACCTACCTGTTCATATGACATAGCCTTTGTACCAGACACTACATGCACACGCGTGGGCCGTGGGTACCACTCCCTGCCCCCTTTCTGGGTCTTGAGCCCTTGTCCTTCAGTCCGTGAGACTCTGTGACAGGGATTCCTCATCCCACCCGCAGGTCTTCACTGGCATCTTCACAGCAGAGATGGTGCTGAAGCTGGTAGCCATGGACCCCTATGAATATTTCCAACAGGGCTGGAACATCTTCGACAGCTTCATCGTCACCCTCAGCCTGGTGGAGCTGGGCCTGGCCAACGGACAGGAGCTATCAGTGCTCCGTTCTTTCCGTCTGGTACAGACCTAGGGGCTAAGGGGGGGGGGGTGGGTGGGAGGAGATTCCCTGAGAGGCTGCCCTGTGCATGCCACTTGGCCCCTTAGAACCTATACTGTAAACTAGGAGAGAGTCCTTCCTTTCTGTTACCCAGGGCTAAGGTCGGGCACCGAAACGATAGCCCTGGGAGCCAACGTTAGATGACCTTAGACTTCAGCCCCATGTAGCAGGCCTGAAGGAAGACAAATCCTCATCGTGAGTTAGTAACAAGCTCGGGGCTTAAGAATTACTATTTTTTTTTCCTCTACCCCATGAAGTTTGCTCCTATTTTTTAAACGTCATCATGAGGATACAAACAGCAGAGTGTAGCAAAGCATATAATAGTTCCGTGGTGTCTGACTCCCACCCAACAGCCACCAGCATATTGTAATTTTATCTTTAAAAATATTTTAAATTTTATATGTGTGTGTCTGTATGCCACACGTCTGTGCTGTGGGTGCTTGTAGAATCCCCAAGAGGATGTTGGATCCCCTGGAGCTGGAGTTGTAGGTGGTTGTGAACCACCATTTGGTGGGTGCTGGGAACCGAACACAGGTCCTCTGGAAGAGCAGTCCATGCTTTTAACAGCAGAGCCAACTCTCCAGCCCCACATGCAGCAATTCTTGTTTCAATGATCTACTTTTATTGAAGAGAATATGCTAAAGCAAAATCCGGTATATAATCTTGCTTGTAAATACTTGAGACTGTATCTTCAATGGATAAGAGCATCTCTCTTTTTTAACGTGGATAGTAGGAGGCTTATGGACATAAGCATCCATTAACAGAGAGACAAACTAAAGCTGTTCATGAGGAGGGTGAGGTGTAAGACTGTTGGGTATTGCTCTTCCTCCTGGGGCTCCCTGGCGTTGGCTGGTGGTCCTCAAGCTCCATTCATACTTGGATTGTCTCTGCCTGGCAGCTGCGTGTCTTCAAGCTGGCCAAGTCATGGCCAACACTCAACATGCTCATCAAAATCATTGGCAACTCAGTGGGCGCGCTGGGCAACCTGACACTGGTGTTGGCCATCATTGTCTTCATCTTCGCTGTGGTGGGCATGCAGCTGTTTGGCAAGAGCTATAAGGAATGTGTGTGCAAGATTGCCTCAGACTGTAGCCTGCCCCGCTGGCACATGCATGATTTCTTCCACTCCTTCCTCATCGTCTTCCGCATCCTCTGTGGGGAATGGATCGAGACCATGTGGGACTGCATGGAGGTGGCTGGCCAGGCCATGTGCCTCACCGTCTTCCTCATGGTCATGGTCATTGGCAACCTGGTGGTAAGTGAGGCTGTCAGGGGAGCTTCCTGACTCTTACACAGGAAATACATGGAGCATGTCTGGTTCCTCTCTTTCTCATTTGAGGGGCCTGTTCATTATTGGTAGAGCTGTATAAAATTGTTGGTGCTGGGCGGGGGGCCTGTGGTGGTGGACACCATAATTCCAGCACTTGGGAAGCTGAAATGGAGGATCTCTGAGAGTTCAAATATAGGCCTGGCTATGGCTCCTACAGCCTGGGCTCTAGAGTAAGGCTGCTTCAAAAACAAACAAACGAATAACAATAACAACAGAAACTAGTGGGGGCTGGAGAGATGACTCACTCAGCAGTTAAAAGCCCTTGTTGCTTTTACAGAGGATTGTCTCCAATTCCCAGCACCCACATGGTGGCTCCTAATCATCCATAGCTCCAGTTTCAAGGGATCAATGTCCTCTTCTGACCTCCTTGGGCACCAGGCACTCATGTGGTGCACGCAGGCAAAATATACATAAAATAAAATGAAGAAATCTAACTTTCTACCTTCTATGCCCTGCCTCCCGAAATGGTAATTTTATATGACTCCACTTGGTGAGCTTCAAAATTGTACGCTAACAATCAGCAGGAGCCTCTGTGTCTCTCTCTCTCTCTCTCTCTCTCTTTCTTAAAAGATTTATTTATGCCGAGCAGTTGTGGCACACGCCTTTAATCCCAGCACTTGGGAGGCAGAGGCAGGCAGATTTCTGAGTTTGAGACCAGCCTGGTCTACAGAGTGAGTTCCAGGACAGCCAGAGCTATACAGAGAAACCCTGTCTTGAAAAACAAACAAACAAACAAACAAACAAACAAAAAAGATTTATTTATTTATTTATTTATTTATTTTATGTATATGAGTATACTGTAGCTGTACAGATGGTTGTGAGCCTTCATGTGGTTGTTGGGAATTGAATTTAGGACCTCTAGTCAATCCCACTTGCTCCAGTCGACCCAAATATTTATTTATTATTGTAAATAAGTACATTGTGGCTGTCTTCAGACACACCAGAAGAGGGGGTCAGATCTCATTACTGGTGGTTGTGAGCCACCATGTGGTTGCTGGGATTTG
>JADRCD010237367.1:11151-23179 GCA_019843815.1 Montemys delectorum | reverse complement strand
CTGTGTGTGTGTGTGTGTGTGTGTGTGTGTGTGTGTGTGTGTGTGTGTGTGTGTACACGAGAGTGTGTTGTGGATGGTAGGTGTCTTTCTCGGTTGTTCTCCATCTTTTGCATTGAGGCAGAGTTTCTCATTGAACTCAGAGCTTGATGTTTGGGCTGTTCAAGGGATTCCCTGTCTCTGTCTCCCATAAGCCTGGGATTGCAGGCAGGCTGCTGCTGCCACTCAGCTTTGATATAGGTTCTGGTGGTCCAAACTTCAGCTCTCATGCTTGCATGACAGATAAGGCATCCCCACCCCCACCCCAGCTCCCACTCAGCATTAGTTTCTTAAAGTAAAGGCCCTTTGTTTTGTAGACCCTGTCCCCTCAGCCAGTGGGGAGGTAGGTGGGCCCTAGGAATTTGGATTTAAGGGTGGACAGAACTTCAGAGACGTTATTGTCGACCCCTAGCAGATAGTTGAGAACTAAACTTCCTTCCCTATCAGGGATCTTGCCCCTCCCAATGATAGGGATGGGGATGGAAGATGCCCAGAGGTACTACAACCCATGTCCCATGGAAGACCCCTGGGACCAGCAGCAGCAGGCAAGATGGGGAGCAGAGCTTGCTGCCCGAGCTTCTGAGCCCCTGGCCATTGTGGGTTGTACTGGTGTCCCCAGGCCTTCGAGGATATCTACATTGAGCAGCGGCGAGTCATCCGTACCATCCTAGAATATGCTGACAAGGTCTTCACCTACATCTTCATCTTGGAGATGCTGCTCAAGTGGGTGGCCTACGGCTTCAAGGTGTATTTCACCAACGCCTGGTGCTGGCTTGATTTCCTCATTGTGGATGTGAGTCCCCCAGATCTGGCCACACAGCCAGATGTCATGGCATTTAGGGAGCCCAGGTTCTGGGAGGTAGGACCTATCCAAATCTACACAGTCAGACCTCCCAGGTTAGCACTGCTCCCTGCAGACTGGCTTCTTCCTTGCCAGACATGACAGCCCAGGCCTGGGGCCTTATGATCCTTACCAGTGCAAGACAAATTCTTATATGCTCTTTGATAGACACGGAGCCATAGGAGATGGGTACTGTCCTTCCCATTTATGGTTGTAGGTGGCATCATTGAGGTGACCTCTCCTTCTAAGGGTGCTAGAGGCCACAAGCCTACTCTTCCCATCTATCAGGGATGGGGTCTACAGGAGACACACAGAAACTGGGATACCCTGGCTAGAAGAGAGCCAGGGACCCTCCACCTCCTGAGCACACACTTCTTACAGGTCTCCATCATCAGCCTGGTGGCTAACTGGCTGGGCTACTCTGAACTGGGGCCCATCAAATCCCTGCGCACACTCCGGGCCCTGCGACCTCTGAGGGCATTGTCCCGATTTGAGGGCATGAGGGTGAGTATTGGATGGGGGATGCTGAGGAGGACTTAGGATGTGGGAACAGCCACTCACGGGGCAGGGTTCCAAGGTGCGTGAAAATGCTTCGGCCAACCAGGGGCAGGCAGGCAGAAGGATCAATGTGTTGATGTCTGGAGTTTTAGGACTGTGACCTATCTCCAGTAGTCCCATTCCCCACCCCAGGTTCTAGAAGACGCTAAACTTAACTCTTCCACCACTGGAGGGCAGCAGAGGCTGCTGCAGTGGCCTGGTAGGCTTGAGCCAAGAAGAGGAAGAAAGATGTACCTGTGGGTTCATGGACATTCCTTAATTCAGATTGGGGACCCCAGGGCTCTGTAGCGTGAGCACATGAGCAAGTATTTCTGCTTCAGCTCTGAGCCTGCCCCTCTTAAGCATGGAACCATGTCCTTTGGGTTCAGGGGCACTTTAGAAAAGATCCCCAAAAGCCTGTGAGATCGGAAGTGACAGATAAACACAGGGCAAGACCAGTGGGAATTCCCCCACTGACAGGAGGTAAGACTCATTCCAGGGCATCTGGAGGCTCAGACTGGAGACCCTGACCTCAGTTGGAGACCCTGCCCTCCCCAGTTCATATAAGATGCTGGCCTAAGGCTAGGCCCCGAGTCCTAGTGCTGGGACCTCTGCCCACTAAGAGAAACAACCTGCTCAGGGCCAACTGAGTGATTTGAAGAAACATAGCAACCCCCACCCCCCACGCCTGCTCCTGCCTTCTGTCCAGAGGTCATGACACAGCTCTTACTGAAAAGGAAACTAACCGTGCTAGGGTAGGTTCTGTTGGTTGAGCGCTTACCTGGCATGCAGTAAGCTCAGGACAACCCCCTGAGACTCATACAAGAGGTGGTACACACCCTCTAACCCCAGTGCTCAGGTGGTAAAAGCTCGAGGTCTCCCTCTGCTACATGGCAAGTTCAAGTCCAGCGAAGGATACACGAGACCCTGTCTCAAAACATCTAAAGAAGGGTGACTGTGGTTCTCAGATCCAGCCAAGACTAATGCAGCGTGATAGGCCTATACGGCTGGGGCTGGTGAGGGTCGGGGATCTGGCCCTGAGTCCCACTGCTTCACAGAACTAGGTGGGTTCTTTTTATGCCATTTCTGTGTCTCTCATCGAAGCAGTGAGCCAAGCCAGGGCATGTGGGCTGAGTTTCCTATGGGGGCTAAGAAAGCAATGTTTGTCTTCTGCTTTGTGACCCATGACCTGGCTGCTTCCAGAGAACTCTGGCACCTTTACCCCGCCTCGATGGCTCCAGCCAAGCAGAGAGCCTTTCTAGAAGAACAGTGTGGTAGCTCCTAATCCTATGCTTTACCCTACCCTGAGACCCCAGCAGACTCCTCTCCCACCCAGGCTCGATAACTCTGCCCCTTCCTGAGTGGCAGTGCTTAGCTCCTGCATGGTCCCCTAGCTGATCTTAGCTGGGAGTCCCCTGTCAGATGCCCTAGAGTGGGTCTAGCAATGACCCTAACCACCACCCTGACCCCTAGGTGGTGGTGAACGCCCTCCTGGGAGCCATCCCCTCCATCATGAATGTGCTCCTTGTCTGCCTCATCTTCTGGCTCATCTTCAGCATCATGGGGGTCAACTTGTTTGCTGGGAAGTTCTACTACTGCATCAACACAACCACCTCTGAGAGATTCGACATCTCTGTGGTCAACAACAAGTCTGAGTGTGAGAGCCTCATGTACACAGGCCAAGTCCGCTGGATGAACGTCAAGGTCAACTACGACAACGTGGGTCTGGGCTATCTCTCCCTCCTTCAGGTGGTGAGTGGCACCCACTGAGCCTGCTCAGAAATGGGTAGAAGTACCTGGTTGGTTCTCATCACATCAGAACCTAGTATTGCTTATTAGGAATGGGAACTCTGTTTGCAATGCCCTAGGACCTGGAGGTCGCGTTTCTCGCTAGAATACTTGATGCCATCCAGTGGGGTGGCAGGTGGTCTTGGGGACAGGCTTGATCAGGGAAGGGAGGGGAATGTGAATGATGGCATGTGGTAGAGCCCCTCCCCTCATGCCCTGCCGTGATCTTTCAGGCCACTTTCAAAGGTTGGATGGACATCATGTATGCAGCTGTGGACTCCCGGGAGGTGAGTTGGGTCAACGAGTTGGTAAAGTCTATTCTGCCCTCCCCATTCCCACCCTGACACCTCCACCCCATCACACTATCTCCTTGGAAGCTCAGCAGTCTGGGGAGGAGGGAAGTCCTACTCACAGTACTTTGGGGGAACAAAGAGAAACTCCATGTGTGTACCCCACCCTGCAGAAAGAGGAGCAGCCAGACTATGAGGTAAACCTCTATATGTACCTTTACTTCGTCATCTTCATCATCTTCGGCTCCTTCTTCACCCTTAACCTCTTCATTGGCGTCATCATTGACAACTTCAACCAACAGAAGAAGAAGATAAGTATCCGGCCCTCCAGAGGTTCCCCGTCCCCATCTACCTATTCCTTCCTAGAGTCATGAGCAGCCTGGGCAGCCTCGAGCAGTCAGTCACTGACCTAGCTGCTTGGGGGCAGCAAGCATGGATCTAAATCCCACTAGGAACTGAGCAGGGACTTGACCCTGTGAGCCTCATTTTTCTAATCTATAAAATGAGGCTGATGTAGAGACAGACAGGGTAATTAACAACCTGGAATTTCATCACTAACAGATCTGAGGCAGTAAGTTCATAAGTTGTAGGCCAGCCTGGGCTATATAGTGTATCTGAGGCCAGCCTAGGCTATAAAGAGAGACCTTATCTCGATAACAATAAATAAAACTATGTAGATACAGACTAAGGACTCATTAGTGATGCTCTGGTAGGACTTAGCCTGAAACTGGGAAATTGACCTGAAACCCTCGTTGCCCTCCTTGTCTTCTTTTTCTTTCTCTCTCTGTTGTTGTTGTTGGGTTTTTTGTTTGTTTGTTTGGTTGGTTGGTTGGTTGGTTTTGTTTTTTTTGAGACAGGGTTTCTCTGTGTAACCCTGGTTGTCCTGGAACTCACTGTAGACCAGGCTGGCCTCAAACTCAGAGATCTGCCTGCCTCTGCCTCCCGAGTGCTGGGATTAAAGGTGTGCACCACCACCGCCTGGCTCCTCCTCCATCTGTAGACCCAATTTCTCCCTTCCTCACTGCTCTACCTCTTGTCCTTCCAGAGCTCTGTCTCCCCAGTCAGCCACTTCTTAAAGGGTAACACCACGTTCAAGGTGGTATTTGGAGTAGGGGGTCCTGGAAGCAGGGAAAGGGACCCACCTCAGTCTTACTGTCTCTGTCCTACTATACTTTGGAGGGAAAGACATCTTCATGACAGAGGAACAGAAGAAATACTACAACGCGATGAAGAAGCTTGGCTCTAAGAAGCCCCAGAAGCCAATTCCCCGGCCTCAGGTACCAGGTTCTGGGCCCTCCTCCTGTAACCTCTAACAGGCTGTGGTCTAAGAGGCCAGCAGGAGTCAATGCAGCCTGCGCTCTGCCTACCACCTCTGGGGACTCATAAGCTCACAAAGGCTCCACATAAGCACAGCAAGTGTCTCTAGGCTCCTGTTATTGGGTTATTGCTCATCTAGCCCCATGGAAGCTTCCTAGTATCGACCTACCTGTTCTGGTGGGACCTCTGGCCTGTGAGACAGAAACAGGATATGGAGGGCCACACAGCCCAGCAGGCAATGACTTGGGAAGAAGGGTAGAGAGGACTAGGGAACTTCATAGGGAGGAAAGGTCCCAGAGTGGAGACTGATGAATACAGAACACACACACATGCACACACACACGCACGCATGCATGCACGCACACGCACACGCACACGCACACGCACACGCACACACACACACACACACACATACTGAGAGAGAGAAAGAGAGAGAGGGGGGGAGGGAGAGAGAACAATGTTCTAGAACCTTCCCTCCCGTGGCATTCTTTACACTATCCTTTACACCGTCTCCCCCTTCTCCCCTCCGTCCCCCATGTTATCTTTGAGCCACCCCATGCACCTACATATGCCCATCCTGTCTGGGTCCTGACCATATTCCCCAACCCCATGCCCCACGTGTGCATGTTCCATGTCACTGCAGAACAAGATCCAGGGCATGGTGTACGACTTCGTGACGAAGCAGGTGTTTGACATCTCCATCATGATCCTCATCTGCCTCAACATGGTTACAATGATGGTGGAGACGGATGACCAGAGCCAGCTCAAGGTGGACATCCTGTATAACATCAACATGGTCTTCATTATCATCTTCACAGGGGAGTGTGTGCTGAAGATGTTTGCCCTACGCCATTACTACTTCACCATTGGCTGGAATATCTTCGACTTTGTGGTTGTCATCCTGTCCATTGTGGGTGAGCTGGCAGGGCCACACCAAGATGAACCAGTCAGGGAAGCCCTTCCTCCTGCACGCAGACCTACTATGGCCCCAGAAAACTCACAGACCTATACAAACACACACATGTACAAACACACACGTGTGTCTGCCATTCTTTCACCTTTAGCACACAGATTAATGCACAAAGACATTGCTCACAGGCCACCTATCACCCCGAGAAACACTGGCTGGATCAACGCATGTGTACTTGGGTGGCCACATGTTGAATCAAAAGCACAAGACGGGGCTGGAATGGTAGCTCAGTCGATTAACAGGCTTGCTGCAGAGCCATGAGGATCTGAGTTTGAGCCCCAGAATCCATGTAAAGAAGCCAGGCATGGTGGCACATGCTTGCTGGGACCCTAAGCAAAGAGAGGGGTTCCTGGCTGGCCAGCCTGGCCTAATCATTGGACCCTAGGTCCAGTAAGAGACCCTGTTTCAAAAAGCAAGGTGGATGACATCTGAGGAGAAATGACACATTAGGTTTTCCTCTGGCATATGTCTGTCTATGTACACACACACATATACACACACTATATGTGTATAAGTAAGAATGTACATGCAAGCATGTACACACGCAGGCACATATATGTACAAATAAGTGCATAATACATGTAAACGCAAACACACATGTAAGAAAAGAGTTTCAGCATCGTTATACACCGAGAGGAAAACAGGTAGATATATCTGCAACCATGGCAGTAAGTAGCTACTGTTTATTGAGTGTTTACTGTAGGCCAGGCATTTGCTATATACTTAACAGGCATGGCTCTGCTCTTTCACAGCAAAGCCACCTCACTCCCTTCTCACAGATGAGAATAAGCCACACAGCTATTCTCTCCCTCCTTCTCTCTCACCTGTGATATCTTCAAGCAAATTTAAAGATGGGCTCCATCAATTTTAGTACATCCCACCTCCAACCATCAGGACCGTGCAGTAATTCCCTGCACCCCCAAAAGCTCTAGGACCCGTGCTCAGAGGATTGAGCAAACCAGGTCAGGCCCACAGTCTCCCATGTCTCCAGTTCCCTGACCGAGCCTCTGTTTCTCTCTGTAGGCCTTGCGCTCTCTGACTTGATACAGAAATATTTTGTGTCACCCACACTGTTCCGAGTGATCCGCTTGGCTCGGATCGGGCGTGTCTTGCGTCTCATCCGTGGGGCCAAGGGTATCCGGACGCTGCTGTTTGCCCTGATGATGTCCCTGCCTGCCCTCTTCAACATTGGCCTCCTCCTCTTTCTGGTCATGTTCATTTACTCCATTTTCGGCATGTCTAACTTCGCCTATGTCAAGAAAGAGTCAGGCATCGACGACATGTTTAACTTTGAGACCTTTGGCAACAGTATCATCTGCCTCTTCGAGATCACCACGTCAGCTGGCTGGGACGGGCTTCTGAACCCCATCCTCAACAGTGGGCCCCCAGACTGTGACCCAACATTGGAGAACCCGGGTACCAATATCAAGGGTGACTGCGGCAACCCATCCATCGGCATCTGCTTCTTCTGCAGCTACATTATTATCTCCTTCCTCATCGTGGTCAATATGTACATTGCTATCATCCTAGAGAATTTCAATGTGGCCACTGAAGAGAGCAGTGAGCCTCTCAGTGAGGATGACTTTGAGATGTTCTACGAGACCTGGGAGAAGTTTGACCCCGATGCCACTCAGTTCATCGACTACAGCCGCCTTTCTGACTTTGTGGACACCCTACAGGAGCCCCTGAAAATCGCCAAGCCCAATAAGATCAAGCTTATCACATTAGATCTGCCCATGGTACCCGGGGACAAGATTCACTGCCTGGACATCCTCTTTGCCCTGACCAAAGAGGTACTGGGTGACTCTGGGGAGATGGATGCCCTCAAGCAGACCATGGAAGAGAAGTTTATGGCAGCCAATCCCTCCAAGGTCTCCTATGAGCCCATCACCACCACCCTCAAGAGGAAGCAGGAGGAGGTGTGTGCTATCAAAATCCAGAGAGCCTACCGCCGCCACCTGCTGCAGCGCTCCGTGAAGCAGGCCTCCTACATGTACCGCCACAGCCAGGATGGCAATGGCGATGGGGCCCCAGAGAAGGAGGGATTGCTTGCCAACACCATGAACAAGATGTATGGCTCTGAAAAAGAGGACAACGGTGTGCAGAGCCAGGGGGAGGAAGAGAAGGGCTCTACAGAGGATGCTGGACCCACCACGGAGGCCACACCCACCAGCAGCTCGGATACTGCCCTGACTCCTCCTCCTCCACCTCCCCCACCATCATCACCACCACAAGGGCAGACAGTGCGCCCGGGGGTCAAAGAGTCTCTTGTCTAGACAGCAGCATCAAAGCTGCATGCAGAGTTGGGGAGCAGGGCTTTGAGATGGGGGCTATACGGGGCTTGACACCTGGGCTGAGGGAAATGGAAATTGTGCTCAGGGTTTAGGTGGGTCTGAAGCCCCTGCCTCCTGATTTCATCTTTACGATGCTCTGACATTCTCTTGATCAGGGGGAAGCCAGGACATCAGAATGCTGTTTCCTTCTTGGGGAAGAGCCAGCATACTATAGGGGAGTTGGCCACCTTACTGTCACCACTTTAAGAGCCCAGGTCCCCTGGCTCTAGCCAGAACAAAGACAAACCTTAACCCCGAAACCTACACCTGACCCCAGGGCTTCGCTACCCCTCCCACCCCCATGATTCTGGGACACAGCTTCCCCCCTGCCAGCTCAGGAAGGCCCTGCAAAAGGGAAATGGTTCTGGTACAGAAATTGTTGCACGGAGCCAATTGGCCGCTGGATCCGGATGTATCAGGCTGGAAACATGACTTCTGAAACCTTTCACCCAGTCATATCCAGGCCGGTGGACAGCTCCCCCAGCTGGCCCCTGGGGGAAGAGCTAAGGAAGGGTTGCCGTAAGGAATTATCTTTCTCTGGATTGCATGGATGGGTCCTACAGGCTGGGTCCTGCCAGCTGCCTTCATGCACTTGAGCCTGAGCACCCACCTCTGCCTGAGGTCAGGTTGGAAGCTCTCTAACAAGAATCTGTCCGCTCCCTCCTCCTCATTTTCATGCTGTCTTCCTTTGACCACCAGGGCTCCTGGGAGCCCCATCAAGTTCGAGAGACCTCCTTCTTCCTGTTTAATCACTGCCCATCTCTTCCCTGTCCCTTCTTTGCTTCCTCAAGTGACTCAGAGAATGTTAGAACTCAGCACCCAGAGGGACTGATGCTGGGGTGTGCAGTGAGAAGGCTCACCAGACTTTACTTCAGTCTTCTGCTTCCTGCTGCCTGGAAAGCCACTTTCCCCCTGAGACACGGTTTCTTTTCTCCGTGTATCCCTGGTTATCTTGGAATTAATTCTGTAGATCAGGCTAGCCTCAAACTCAGGGATCCGCCCACCTCTGCCTCCCACGTGCTGAAATTAAAGGCATGCACCGCCATGGCCAAGAGGAAAGCCACTTTGCTTAGCTCTGCTCACCAGGATCTGACTTCACCAGGCTCAGAGAACAGAGACCAGGCTTGGAAGAGGGAATGAGGGTTCTGTTCAGAGGTCTCTGGATTCAGCAGTCGCTCATGTGTGTACCTGCACATCTGTGCTTGTGAGCCTGAGCTCATGAGTTTGTGCACCACTGTATGTATGTGAACCACTGTGTCTGCAGATACGCACGTGTCTGTGAGTGTTTGTGTCTATGTGTGTCAGAATGAGAGAGAGAGCGAGGGGGAGAGACAGAGACAGAGACAGAGAGACAGAGACAGAGAAAGAAAGTGAGAGAGGATGGACATTTTGTCTTCTCTGCCCATTTGTTCATCTAAGCATCCCTAAATATGGGAGAGTGCATTTTCCTGTGCTTGAGTAAATAAGAAGGAACTTATATCTGAGCTTTGAGTCTCCTCTTGACCTAAATTCCTCTTCTTTTTCTTCTTGTTTCTCATAAACAGTTTGGGTAAAACTCAGGAAGTGGCGCCACGGGTCTCCTTGCTTACCCTGCTCGCTCAGCCCTCCCCACCTCACCTGGATGGCCCTCTGGCTCCCTCTTCTGAGCTTCCCTGTCTCTCCCTTTCTCTGTTTCTTGTCCTCACACCCATGGCCTCACCCCCTCTATTTCTCCTTTCCATGTCTCTTGAGTCCTCCTTCCTGTGGTGACTGACTGTCCCCTCAGAGGGTCCCTGCAGTGGGAGCCAGTAGCCCCTCACGCAGAACCCAGCTCCTCTGCCTTTCCCACGCTGACCCTGCCTGGCTTGGCCCTCAGAGCCTCAAGAATCTATTAGGTCTGATGTTCTCCACCAACTGTAAGAGTCACTGTGGAGGAAGATCCGTGAGCAGAGCCATCTGTCACTGCCTGTGGACCCCCCTCTGCTGAGTGAGCCCAGCTCCCATCTTGTCTAGGTGGGAACCAGCCTGACTCCAGGCTGTCGGATAAGCTTCTTTGTACAGTTCTTATAATAAACCCTCTCCTGGTGCCTCTGGGCTGTGGTCTCCTTCAAACCTCCATGTGGGTGAGGGCTGAGGGAGGCTGGAGGGTAAGCCAGCAATGGCGACAAGCGGGGATGATGAATTTGAGGAAGCCAGGACAGGACAGGAACTCTGGGCTTGAATCCAAGCCCCATCTACCTTCAACAACCATTTCTCCTGGTAACCAAGATCTTCAGGCCCAAGATACCCAGGCAAGAGTGGGAGAGTTTGAGTCCTTCCCTCCCATTCTCCCTTCCTAACCGCTTCCATCCTGGAGTTCCTGACTTCTCCTCATACACCTGAGCGCCTGTCCCTCCCCTGTCTTCCACGTCTTGTTTTGGTGCTATCTTTCTGGAAAGGGGAGGAGAGAGGTTGCCAGATGTTGGGGTATGTAGCTCGGACAACCCAGGGCAGAGGCGGGGGTGGGTTACAAAGACCTCTTGTTCTGGGAAGGAACAAGCGTCACAACCCAGGACAAGGCTTAATGATGCGGTCACTAGCAAGGGAACAACATGGCCCCAACTGTGACAAATAACCCTGCAGGGGTGCCCCCCTCCTTCCCTAGCATGAATGGGAATGAAGCTCAAAGGGCACATCAACATCCCTCCTACAGAGGATGTTGACGCCAGCCATCCTCTGTCAACCCTTGTGCCCTCCCTTACACCTGAGCCCCAGAACTCCCTCCTGAGCAAGCACACAGCCTGGGTGGCACATGTGAGCCCCCTGAAAATGTTGCTATTAAACCTTTCAAATTTGAGATTCCCTAACCCCATAGCCAACCAAGACTTCCATCACTAGATCCCCAGAGGGTCCCATCTATTGAGAGGGGGGACCCTAGACTTTGTTTAATTGCCAGGGAAGGGCTTAGGGTCTGCATCCTGATATCTGTCACCTTTTCAGAGAATTTTTGTTTCCATTGGGAACATCTGGAAAGAATCAAAAAACATGTGGGACTGCCCAGAATGAATTGTTTCTCAGATACAAATTTAACCCTCTAATCCCAAATGTCCATAGCCCAGGACCTAGGCCTACTTTACTCTCTCAGTAGCTGACCCTCACACTGTCAAGTGAGGTACAGGCTCAGGACAGAGGTAGGAGTGTCCAGACTCCCCCCCACCCCACACACACACACTACATCTTCCAACCCTGCTAAGGGGAGAAGGGCGCTGTTCCTCTTCAAGTCTGGGCCACTCTGCCAGCCACACGGACTGCCTATGGGGTGTGGGGACAGTGAGTGTCCCCAGAGGCTGCTGAAGACCTAATGTCTGATCTGTCTTTCCTGGGGACTGGAAGACAAGACAGAGAAAGAAGCTACTAAGGGTTGACATAGGACTCACAGGGGGTTAGGCCGCAGGTTAGGATCCACATGCCTGCCACATGTAGCTGTGGAGATTGCACCCTGAACAAGGATATCGCCCAAGGTTTTAAGAGTTGCACAGACCCTAGGGCAAGAACACAAAGCTGAACTCAGATGACCCCCTGAATGCTCTCCCTCCTATGGTTCTGCCAGCTGCCAAGGTAGGACCAAAGAGCCTTCATTGCAGAATCAGAGGGCTCTCCCATCTCAGGCCCCATCCCCCTCCTAGCTCAGGATCCCTAGAGCTATACACAGCACTTCAGGGATCTCAACGTCCCACAGAATTCCCTGGAAAAGCCCCTTCAACCATGATGGTTAAGCGGTAGGTTTTCCCTAAGTGGTTTCTACTTAAGTCCAGCCCCTTTGGAAGCCCACAGCAAACTAATACAAGGAGAAGAAGGCTGTGTTGAGGGCCTAGACTTCATTGTCTTCTTCTTCTCCTTCTTCTTCTCCTCTCCTCCTCCTCCTCCTCCTCCTCCTCCTCCTCCTCCTCCTCCTCCT